>APFE030255244.1:30486-80276 GCA_000404065.3 Pinus taeda
GCACTGCTGTAGTAAAGATAAAACTGCTGTTTGTGAAAAATCAGCTTGCTGGAATTTTCTGAGTGAAAAATCAGCAGGTTGTAATTTTCCTCCTTGTTGTCCCAAACTACACTTCAGCACTCAATCTCTGATACCATGTAAAAATTTCTCATTTCCTACTCCGGTTTTCAGTTTCACCTTATTTCTCCAAAATAGTTAAATGCCCTTTCCCATATCCATACATTCAACAACTAAAAAAAATAAATATTGCTGAAAACACAAATTCTGGAAATTTTACAGAACGTTGGAAAATGCAGAAATAAAAATCAGCAGGTACAAACAACCATTTAACACATTTAAACACAGTGATTTTTGGTCAAGATGACCTTGGAAAAACCTCCTACAACTCTTGGGGCAAACTAGTTCGAGAGCTCTTTCTTATTTCTGAAAATGCTTTTTACAGTGAGAAATATTGAGCAAAAAATCAACAAGCAAACTTTTATAACTTATCTCGTTTTTCGTGCCTCACAGCGAACTGGAAAATATTTGCAAATAGCAAAACAGGACAGCAATAAATGCTATACGGCCTCGATTTTCTCCCCACTTTTAGCCTGAAATGCTGTTGTACGACCTACCTAGAAATGCGTGCCAAGCTGCCATAAATACGCTGTACGGACCTCGATTTGTTTGCAAAAAAACCCAGCAATATGTTGTACGAATTTGCCTCTATTTGCGTGCCAAAGTACAACCACTTGCTGTACGACCTTCCTTTGAAAAATGTGCCAACAAACTGCTCCTCGATTTCTGTGCAAACAGCTGTATGGATTTTTAGAAAATCATGCCAAAATCTTTCTTTCACTGGGTGCTAACTCAGCTGTACGGATTTGCTAAACTGCTGCCTTGGAATGTGTGCCAAGCTGCGGTCTCCTTCTCCTCCCTGTCCAGAAATCTCCCTTGCTCTCTTGCTCTCCTTCTCTCAATCTGCTCATGAAAGAATGAATGACCTTTTCCTCTTTATCCTCATTTAATCAAACCCTAAGTGACTTTTGGGTGATCCCTAAATCCAATGGCTGAAATAGATTGAGATCAAGGGCTGAGATTAAATGCTCATTTAAATCTCACTTTCTATTTTTTAATTCACTACACTTTAATAAAGACCCACTTAGTCATTTATTTCCAAAGTCACTTTTCCTTTCTAATTTTACATTGACTTTATTAAAGTCACTTTAAAATTAGACTTTAGTAACTTTATCACTTAAAGTCACCTTTAAATTAGATTTAACTTTATAAAAATTATAAAGTCACTTTAGGAGAAAAATTAAATTCTTTTGAACACTTTTCCCTAGGCCAAAGATCAAAGCCTTAGGGAACCACCTGTCCTCCGGTACCAAATTTCAACATTATGAAGGGGCCTCTGCTGTTTACCATGTAGTGCTACATAACCCAAAAATGGTTTTATCAAAAGAACCAATAGCGGAACCCCCCCCTCTGTTAAACGTCGAGCACGCGAGGGGTCGCGCAATTTCACTACAGCTGTCGATCTCCAAGTGCCAATACTCATTGCTGAAAACTGCTTGCGCTTTATCCTGCGCTTCTGTTGTTGACCTTTGAACCTGTTCTAGAAGAAAATCAAAATTTTGCCTTGAGACAAACTTTCCCAGCGCTCACTTGATAGCTGTTAAAATTGGCAACTAGGGCCAAACTCCATATGGGTCACCTTATATATGGCAGCTGATATTTTTCTTGGATTCCTCTCTCTGAGAGGTGTAGGATTGATCTAAAGATCATCCGATTCCGACATGTATATATGGAGATATGAATTTATTTGTATTATTGACAGATTGTCAAAGTCGGCCAGCAAGCAAAACATGCATTTTCACCCCCAACTCAACCTCAACGTTGCATATAAAAGGAAGAGACCTAAACTCATTATTCCATCATCTCATCTTCACTCATCTATCTCCCCTCACTTGATTGGGTACGCAGTTTGGGGCAATATCTCTCACGTGTGCGAAGGAAGGAGACAGATTTCTGTTTAGGGCTGTGTTGACCAGGTTTGATCGAAGCTGCAGGGAGACTATTTTGGACAGCGTTGACCTCTCCTTAACTGCGGATTGGGTGAGGCTGCTTCTCCTTGGCAGGCCGCAGATTTGGGCATGCAAACCAAGGTGATCTGACCTCTGTTTTGACCAGTGTTGACTGCCCTAGTTGCTGGTTCAGGTTGACTTTTGTTGACCAGTGTTTGACTGATTTTTCGGACTATTTTGGGTTGTTTCATCCTGCTGTTGGAGGCCGAGTTGACTGAGCTGATTTGGAGGTAAAATTTGACTTGTTTGACCAACGTTGACTTTGCTGGTTAGGGTTTGCTATTGCTGTCATAAAATATCAGATTTGTATATTTGTACTATCTCTCTCTCTGCTGAACTATTGAAGAATATAAAAAGAATTGATCAAGGGTTTCTCCACATTGGGGTTTGTCACTGGCTAGTGCCACATCTTGTGTCCTCTTTCCTTGGCTTGTCTTCTACTGTTTATGTTTATGTTCTATCTGCATTTAACTATCACGCTGATGTGATTGCTAAACTAGATATTGATATTGGGTTAATTAAGAAATTGAAGTAAATTGCTCCTAAGCATAGAACATACAAAAAAATAACAATAGCAAATGTGCTACTATCTCCCTTCTTAACTGTCACTGCTATTACTATAAGAGATGCTGTATCTTTTCTCATTTTCCACAAGAATTTATCCCGCATGGAGCACATTAAAATATTTGTATGCATGTATATACACTGATGTTCATAGCGTTCACCGATGCGTTGCGCACAATATATACTCCTCTTCCCTTGGTGTTCCATGTGTGGTCGTTCTCAACGCTTGCATTGACTATTGATGCTTGGTTATTGGCCTTGGTTCCTGGTTGAACTTGGTGGTCTGATATAGAGATCATGCTGTTAGCCTAAATTTAGACCCAAAATTCTTTTAGTAAAATAGATAAAAACTTGTATAAGCCTGAGAATTTAACCAAGAAAGAAATTGGCAAAATTTGAAAATTTTATTTCTGTAACATTTCCTTTGATAAGAATATGTTACAATAGGTGTGATATGCATGGGTGCTCTTAGGGATGAGTAGCTATATAAGAGGGGTAGAGCTCAAGTTAAAATTGGTTTACATCCCTTGCCATTCTTTTGCATTTTGATATTTTGCTTAAGCTTTTTCTTTTCTTACAGGTGCATCAACCTTAGGACAATGCTAATAAGGAACTAGTACAAGCAACTAAAAACATCTAGTTAAAAGATGGGATAACAAAATAAAGGGAATGATGACAAGTGTTAGGTATGAAGAACGTGGAACACTATCATCATTAGAGCCTACTATTCGTGCCTCTCCTAGACAATGAAACGAAGACCCTGAGGAATGTATCATTGGACTAGGGGCAAATGATAACCACCAAGGTGAAGGGAACAAGTACTTAACCAATTGTAGTATATAATCCAATTTCAACTTGTGATCCATACTAGAATGTCTTAAACATTAAATCTAAGTATTTGAAAGAAAAAATGGTTAATGTACCTCATAATGGATGACCCACCTTGATTACATGAGTATGCTAGACCTATGTCTCAAAGTTTGTTGAACTTCAACCTTGAGTTTCAAAATTTGGCAAGGTTTTGTGAGCCTGATCGAACCTCATAGCCATTGACCTAATCCATAGTTCAAAACTCTCATGTCACAATTCAAGCTTGTAATCTATCCTTGTAGTTTCCAAGTCCATTATAGAATTTTTATGTTTATTGATGTTGATTTCTTACTATTTTATACTATATTTCATTTAAAGTTTATCTATCTATATATATATATATATATATATATAGATGAACCCAATGGCAAACTCATTCGAACGTCATAAAAAAATTTGAACTCAAACTAAACCTAGTCATTGTTGAACCCAAAATTGAACCCGAATCATGTGTCATAGGGCTAGACCAATGAATGTATTTACTGGAGAACGGGTGAGAGACATCTGACGCTGGCTGTGCATCATAGTAGGGGTTGTTGGCTGGAAAGCTGCATCATAGGTGAAAATTTTTCTCCTAGGGTTACTTATGCATATGGATGGGTAATAGGAACCACTTAGCATTCCCTCGATCTAAGAATACAATGGTTGTGTATTTCCATATGCTTTTGTTCCAAATACTTGAATGTTTTGCCCCAGCTTATTCAGAAAGGGTTTTTGCATTCTGTGTCATTGGTAGCTTGGACAAGTAGGTTCAATGCACAACATTTTGAATCATTTTGAATCATTACATTTTGGATTCCATAAACAAAACATTTACACAATTTACAACTTAAGATAAAAGCCTATTTATAGGTAACATGTTCTTCTCTAAATGTCTCATGCTTCTAATTTTTTTTAAACAAGAACAATCCACTTTTTTTCTGTTAGATTAGAAGAAAGGGTTATAGTTTTCACATCTTAGCTATACAGGTTGGGAAAAATACAACAAGATGTAACTAAGAGTTAGTACTCACAAATTTAGTATGTCTTGCCAAATCTTAGTTCCTTTGAATTGCCTACATCATTTGAGTTCCTTCTTGGAACTATCCAATAATTTTTCTTCCTTCGTCATGCTATTGATCATGTCTATAAGGACATATCCATTTGTTCTCAGTGGGAGCTATGGATTTTATTTTCTTGACTAGGGATGACCTCTTTCCATAGAGGTACCATTGGAGGGGGTGTCCTTTTTCCTTGATCTCTTGATTTCAATCCAATCTTCTTGTTAATATTCCCCAATAAGGTTGTTGCTAGAGTTTTCTTACCTTGCTTCTCCAACAATTTTCATCTTCAATGATAGAGGCACACCAACAATAGTAGTTTGTATTGTGTTACAATAAAGGAGGTGTAACATTGTTATAGAAGAGGGACAATGAAGGGTAGAGTTAGAGGGTGCATGCATGTGCTAGCCTTAGCTTTCTCCTAGTATAGATGGTACTAAATTTAGTAATTTTTTAGTTTTAGTTTAGAATTAGAGAGTGCTTTTGTAATCTTAGAATGAGAGTGATTTTTTTATTAGCATCATCTATATTTCTTATTGCTGTTAGATTGTTTCACATCATCCATCTACCCATCTTAGTGGGTTTCTTCTTTCAGGCTAAATTGCCTTTTGTCCTCCATGATCCAAACCCTCCTCAATTACATCATGAGTTTTGACATTGATTGTATTGTTGGGCAGTCAACGTGGGTTGCTAAGTTGTTTTGTTGAGCAAAGTTATTTATGCTGCTAGGGTTTGGTAGTTTGATGATATGTATATTGCGTAGAGAATGAGTGTGTCTATACTGTTGGTTGGTGACCTTTATGCTTGAATTTATGTTGAACAAATTGTTTGATGAGACAAGGCTTGATCATCACTGTAAAGATCTTTGAATTGAAATAACTAGGGTTTGATGGTTCAATGTGCTTGAGAATTGTTGGCCTCTTGCTATTGCTAGAGCAGAGATCAATTAGGGTTTGGATAGAGCTTGCTTCACAGGATCTACATGTTGAATAGGAGCAAAGCAAAGTTGCTAGGGATTTATTATTGCAGCTATGGTTTTGTATGGCCAAAATTTCTTAGGGGTCCTTGTTGATGGGACAATGCATTGTGCAATGATCATACAACACTGATATTGCTATTAGTATCATGATATTGCTTTAGGGGAAGTGTTGAGAAGTCATTATAACAGTAGTGATCAAAGCAATAATTGTATGGCATAGGCAATAATGATTACAGGTTGATGTAGTAACAAACCTTATTTAATTATCTTCTATCTTCAGGGTGGCGGGGTGGTGCAATGCAAAGATTAGAGTCTCCTTTAGGTTGGATCTCGAGAACACTTTACAGAGGTTGGGCGGTACAAATCAAGAGAGTGAAGTCTCCTTCAGGTTGAAGCCTGGAATACTCCAGGGTGGTAGGGTGGTGCTAGGGCATGTTGGAGCTTGCAGAGTGTTGAAGCATCCTTTTAGTCTGATCTGATAAAACCATGGCGTTGGATTGTCCTTCTAGTTGGTGCTGGTAAATCAAGGCGTTGGCGTATCTTTTCAGTTGGAGCCTCCTAGTTGTAGTTGGAGAATCTTGGAAGTTGGAACTTCCTATTGATGTAATCTTAAAAGACCTATATTAAGAAGCGTTAAGTGGTTTTTCTCTCGGAAGGGTTTCCACCTAAAAGCTCTTGTGTACTGTCTTTGATGTTGTGCATTGTTGAATGGCGTTGTGATGTTGTGCATTGTTGAAGTGCAAACCCTAGTTAACTCCCTCATTTTCTTGTCATTCTTGTTTGTATTTTTTCTCCTCCTCTCATACTCTTTCCCATTCTTTCTTCTTGCTCATTTGGTTGTAGGTTGTCCTTCTAAAATGGTGTTCTTTTGGATTATCATTTCACTTTTAGAGCAATTGGACAACACCCCCATTCAATGCCATGGTTCTCATACTCTTTCCCATTCTTTCTTCTTGCTCATTTGGTTGTAGGTTGTCCTTCTAAAATGGTGTTCTTTTGGATTATCATTTCATTTTTAGAGCAATTGGACAACACCCCCATTTAATGCCATGGTCCCCATGTTCTAGTGTTCAACAATAGCAACATGGGCTTCATCTTCAGTTCCATAACCACCATCTTCACTGCCGCCATGTGGAGGCTCATGTAGTGGTTGTGGTGGTGTAAGGGGGAGAGATTAGTAGATAGATTCACAGTGCACTATTTTTTTGTCATAGTCTAGACTCTAAAGATGATAGATTAGAGTGTTAGACTTTAGTGTTGTGAGTTTGAACTTTTCAATCTTCCTAGTTCAGTGTGTAGTTGGTGGTGGCCAGGTGACCTATTTATTATTTGGTCATGTCTCATGTTGACAATTGCTCAGTTGAGATGATTTGAATGATTTATCTTCCAATTGTCTACTTAAAATTTTGATACTTTCTAAGTTTCTACCTTCTATTATCTGTAATATGCTTAAAAATTTGATGTCTTTTTGTAATTGCTAGAATCTAGAAGGTTGATGCTCGAATAATTAATCATTGATGTACTATGGATGCCATTTCTATCTTGATTTATGTACAAATATGCATGTTTTCATATCTTTTGCAACTAATTTGGTCTTTTGGATGTTTTTTTGAATATATATATATATATATATATATAACAGACGTTTCTGAGACACTTTGCTTCTGAAGGTTTTTGGAAAATCACGCTTCTGATGCTTCGCTTCTAAAAAACGTCCCTACTTTGTGGAACATTGGTCCTATAGTTTCTTGAAGTTTGGAAGCTTCTTGCGAGCACAAAACACCTAGACGAATGATTCCCATGAACTTAGGAAACCATTCAATATCATGTTCACTAGCTTAATGTCCTCTATGTTCTCCCCAATTGCTGCAAGTTGATCACGGATTTGAGTGATCTTCATGATATAACTGGTAATTGTGTGTCATATTTGGACATCTCTATGGATTTGAGTTTCTTCCCTAGGATCATCTTTCTGTAAATGTGCTTGCTTTGGTAGAGGCTTACTAGGGCATCAAACATCTCCTTGGCTGTACTCTTCTCAGAAATGTGAGGAATGAAGTGATCCTTCACTGCATCCAAGATTACCCGCTTGGCTTTAACCTCCTTTTTCATGGATGCGAACTTCTACATATTTGTTGCAATGAACTGTATGCTCAATAATATCCCAGAGATTGCTTTCCTCCTAAAACAATGTAACCTTAGCTTTCCATGACAAGAAATTTGAGACTCAATAATATCCCAGAGATTGCTTTCCTCATAAAACAATGTAACCTTAGCTTTCCATGACAAGAAATTTGAGTCTCAATCCAATCTGTCCTAAAATCCAAGACTTGCTTCTGTCATCCTTTCAAATCTAAACAAATTGCACTACAAATGTGCTTAGTCCTTCAAGCACCCAGTAAAAAATTAATTACTGGTTTTCAGATCTAATAGATTTGCTGCTGTAAATACTTGGAAGCTTCAACCAAAGACCAAGCTTTGATACCATGTTAAAATTTTCCTCAAACCCTATGTGAATAACCTCATGATCTCAAGTATAATTACTTGCTGAAATTTAATTTTTAAATAGAAAATTTCGGACCATAGAATTATCGCACAGTTGACAATTGCTGGAAAAATAAATCAGTGAAAGAAAAAATAAATTTCCAAACACATAGCTAATTTTTCTACCCTTCAAATCAAATTTTCATTTAATTTCCTGCAATCTTACAAGGGCTTCCTCTACTGAGGAAAAACTTACCACATAGAAAGAAAAACCCCTAGCAAAGTGCTGGCTGTATGGGTCTGTATGACTATCCTGCGCCTTGCTGCTCTTAGCCTGCTGTCTGTATGAAGTATGGCACTGCAGGAAATTGTATGGCCAGGTTCCTTGGCTGAAACGTATGATCCACGTCTCCTCTTATGCCCTCGTTTGCCCAAATTGTATGACACCTCTCTGCGCTGGATAGTATGGTCTCCACGAATTTGTTTAAAATAATTTCTTTGCTGCAAATTTACTTCCCTTCTCCCCTAGCTTGTCCACTGAGCAAAATTCTTTGTTATTCTGTGCAACTGAGCCATATCTTTCACTATGTGATTTCCCTTCTACCTTACATTCCTTTATAATTCTGAGTTAATTACTAAGTCTCCACAACCTAATCACTTGTTCTGATCAATGGATTGTGTGGAAAATCCTTGAAATGCAGCAATTGGAAATATTTCTTCTAATGGAGAAATTAATTATGCAATTTATTTTGTTTACAGCGAAATAACGAAATATTCACACTGCAATTTCTTCACAAATAAAATGTTGCAGAAGATAAACTGGAAACTGTGAAAAATATTGACACACAAAAAATGACAATTATTTTTGGACAAATGTTCCCGGACAAACCCAATGTGGGAAAACGGGTGCAACAATTGAGGGTTTTATTATTCAAGCAGCAATGAGAAATTCCGAGTACAACTAGATGCCCAAAACTAACAATCCTCTACAAGAGAAACTAGCCACAAAAATTAGTGAGGCAAATTTTGTCTCACTCGGCACTGATCCAGCTTCAACACTGGCAAATACTGGGCTCCACGAAACCCCTGCATTAGCCTGTGTCACCCCTGCGCAGGCTCTTGTACCCTCTGCCTGGAACTGCAATTGATCAAGCCGTTTGCCCAACTCAGCCTCTGAGAATGACTCGTTGGCCCCTTCCGGAAATTCTCCAGGTCTCCAGCAATTGAATCAACTCTCTGACATGCCAAATCAAACTCTGCCTCTAAAGCTTCTACGCAGGCCCTGCGCAACCCCACTGAGGAAACTTGACCCTCCTATAGCTGACACTCCGGAACTGGAAAATTTCCTCCGGACTCAATGTCTTTGCGTCCCCTCTTTGGCTTGAACTCTTCCGGCAGAATGCTGCTCTCTGAAAATCAAATTGCCCAAAGAAACTCGCTCTCCAAGTGTGTTTCTCCATCTACCCGTCAACCTCTTCTTATAATCTCCAGTTGGGGCTCCAAGTCAATCTGTGTAAGTTTCTAGAGAATTCTCACATTTCTCAATTAATTCCTATTAATTAACCACTTTTCCTAAGTTAAATTTATGAAATTTTTAATTATGGCCATTAATTTAATTGAGGCATCTCTAAGTCAAATTTCCAAAAACGATTTCTGGGTTTTGGAGAACTCGTGTGCTTTAGCCTCTCCATAAAGTCTCGAGATTATAACACCATCGGATGCTACAAAAACTAATATTCCCTCTTAGCGAGAAAGGTTTTCTTTCCTACTAGTGTTGAACAATTGTCACAACACCCTATCTCTGCAACATTCTTCAACCACGCTATTGATGTTGGACAACTGTAGCTGCCTGCGATTGTCCACCAACTACTACGCTAACTCTGATTCATCTGCCACTAACTGTACCTAAACCAACCTGTTGCATATGTCCTGTTGTTGACACTTCACTGTACATCCTGTACTGCTGCCAACACTACATCTGCATTGCAATTTCCTCTCAACTATTGTTGTTGTTACTGCTACTATAATTACTTCAACTGACAAGTATCCAAAATCCTGAATCAACTGTCTCTTTGTGCTGCAACTGGCTCCTGAGCATCTGACTACTACTATGCACTGCCCATTGAGAAATCTGCGATGCTGCTGACTCTCCACTAAGTCCCCTGCTCTACGCTCCTCAACGCCTGACTATCTAAAATCTCACTGCATCAATTGACACAGATCCACTTGCTACTGAATACTGTGAGCCCCCATAGCCAGTGAATGATCCATGAGGAAGACACCATCTGATGCAGTCCTCAAGGGACCCTGCCCAAATGTCTGCGCTACTATGGGACTAAAGCACCATATTGCCCCACCTCACTCCTGGAGGTATAGCTACAAACATCGCGAAATCTGATCTACCCATACTGCTGTTGCTATCGCCTGTGAAAATTTCACTACTGAAATCCTATTGCGGCAATTGGAATTAATTCTTCTAAGTGTTAATTAATTTAGCAATTTATTCCTACAAAAACACTGAATTAATCACACTGCAATCTTCACAAATTAAAACACTGTGGAAGATAAACTGAAACTAAGAAAACACTGGCGCATACACATAAAATTTGACATAGTTGTTTTTGGACAAAAGTCCTCCGAAAAACCCAACTTGGGAAAACTGGTGCAACAACTGAGAGTTTTCATTATTAAGTAGCGGTGAGAAATTCCGAGTATAATAAATATCACCAAACTGGCGAATCTATATAAGAGGAATATTGGCAAAAATTCTCTGAGGGAAATTACCCTCTCCGAGCAATCCTGACACTTGACTGCCTCTTAAAATCTAGCAGTCCAACCAGCGTTGTGCAGGCCGTGCGTCACCTTAGCGTAGTCCCTCAAATGCTCTGCTTGAATCAACTGCCAATCTAGCCATCCTGCTCGCTGTTGACTGAGAAACTCTCTCTAGCCCTCTGGAAGTCTTTCCTGACCTCTCGAACTAAAAACAAGCTCCTCTTCAGCTGGATCGAATTGCCCTCTTGAGGTTTTGCGCTGCCTCTACGCAACCTCTTGGAGAAAATTTCAACCTCCTCTTTTTGACTCTTTGGAGCTGGAAAAAATCTTCCTCTGGCTCACTGTCTCTGTTCCTCTTTGTCTTTGCTTCCCTTCTCTGGCTCGACCTCTTCCGACAACTACTGCTACTCTCTGGAATTGAACTGCCCAAGAAAATTGACCTCAAGTCTCACAAGTGTGTTTCTCCATCTACCCATTGACTTCTTATGATCTCACTGTGGGACTCCAACAACCAAGATTAAACCTTAATCAATGGTTGGGATTATTTCCTAGTCGATTTGTGTGAGTTTTTAGATGATTCACACTTTTTTCAATTAATACTTGATTAATTAACTGAATTTTCTAAGTTTAGACTTAAGAAATAATAAAAAATAGGTTTATAATCTAATTGAGACACTTCTAGGTGGAATTTCCAAAAATGATTTATGGGTTATGGAGAACTCTTGTGTTTTACCCTCTCCACAAAGTTTTGAGATTAGAGCACGTCCGATGTTACAAAAACCAACACTCCCTCTTAGCGAGTAAGCTGTTTTGGTGCTGCACTACTGCTACAACACCCTGTCTTTGCATCACCTTTTGCATATGCTGTTGATGTCTGGTCATTGTGACTGCTTGCCATTGCCCACCAACCACTGCGCAACTTTGATGATGCATTTGTGTTGCTGCTGAAACTGCTATATTGCTGCCAACTTTGCATTTGCACTACAACTTCCTCTCATTTGTAGTTGCTATTGCAACCACTGCAGCTGAGAAGCATTCGAAATACTGAATCATCTGTGTCTGTGCTACATCTGCGTCTTGCAACTGGGCAATTCTCACTGCCTGTGTCACTGCATCTAGCTTTGCAACTGCCTCACGTGTACTGACTGCAACTAGATTTGCAGTTGTCATCTGAATGACTGGTTGCATCTGCTGACACTGAACGTGTTACTGTGATACTGTGGGCTCATGTAGCAAAGGTGATGGTTCCGTTGCAACAATCTAGAACTAATCTGATTAATCTCCTTGTTGCAACTGTGTTGGGGGCCCATCTGGCACACTGGAGTCTCATACACCTCCTCCACCTGGATTTAGTGCCCTACTATCTCCTTTCGAGTCTTGTCCCTTACTAAGACCTTTCTTTGCTTTGCAACTTGCATTAGACAACTCGCACTTCCTCCGAAACCCGTCTTCGGCAATTGGAAGTCGATCTGCTATCCAAATTTGCATTTTGGCTAACTTGCATGGCCTCCTCTGGCAATCTTGTACGACCATCTCTGGAACACTGCAAAATTCGCAAACTCAAAAACTGAGAAATAAACAAGAATCTCCTCTTCTTCTTGGCTACTTGCTCTGCAATTCACACTCCTTTTTGGAATGCGCAGTCTTGCCTTCTGGTTTTGCCTCTGTAATTGGAAATTTTAGATTTCCTAAAAACTGGAAACCCTATGAGAAAACTCCCTCTGTGTGTGCAATTTCTCTTCCACTCGACGCTGATTCTGCTTTTGCAAAATGCTTCTGTGCCCAAACAAGGAATCTGCTCAATGAAAATTTGAGCTACAATTGCCCCTCTGCCTCTAGAATCACTCAAACTAGCAAGCCAAATTTTTCTGCCAACCTACACTGAAAAATCGAATTGTGCAGCAATTTGTACTGCCTGGCTAAGGCTTGCGTAACCCCATAAATTCGTCCTGCTGCTCCCTCTGAACAATGAATTTCTTCTTCTACTTCTGAGCTTCCCTGTTTTATCAAAATTGCTCTAATACCATTTGAAAATTTCACTACTGAAATCCTATTGCAACAACTGTAATTAATTCTTTTAACTTTTAGCTAATTTAGTAGTTTATTGCTTCAACAACAACGAATTAATCACACTACAATCTTGACAAATAAAAATACTATGGGAGATAAACTAGAAATTGAAAAAATACTAGCGAACACATAAAATTTGACACAGTTGTTTTTGGACAAAAGTCCTTGGAAAAACTCAACATGGGAAAACAGGTGCATCAGCTGAGGATTTTTATTATTAAGTAGCAGTGAGAAATTCCGATTACAATAAATATCGCCAAATTGGCGAATCTATCGAAGAGGAATACTGCTAAAAATTCTCTAGGGGAAATTACCCTCTCTGAGCAATCTCGTCACTTGATTGCCTCTGTAAAGCTAGCTGTCTAACCAGCGTTGCACAGGCCCTGCATCACCCTAGTGCAGTCCCCAAACACTTTGCCTATATCAACTGCCAATCTAGCTGTCCTGCCTGTTGTTGACTGGGAAATTCTCTCCCCGACCCTTTGGAAATCTTTCCCCGCCTCTAGAACTGAAAACGAGCTCCTCTTCATTTGGATCGAATTGCCCTCTTGAGGCTATGTGTAGCCTCCTAGAGAAAATCTCGGCCTCCTCTTTCTGACTCTCCGAAACTGGAAAAATCTTCCTTCAGACTCATTGTCTTTGCCCTGATGTCTTTTCTTCCTTTCTCTCGCTCGACCTTTTTCGGCAACTGGTGCTGCTCTCTAGAAAATCAAACTGCCCAAAGAAGTAAGTCTCACAAGTGTGTTTCTCCATCTTACCCCATTGACTTCTTTTTATAATCTCATTGTGGGACTCCAACGACCAAGATTAAATCGTAATCAATGGTTGAGATTATTTCCTGGTCAATCTGTGTGAGTTTCTAGATGATTCACACCTTTCTCAATTAATATTGATTAATTAACTAGATTTCCTGAGTTTAGACTTAGGAAGTATTAAAAAATAGGTTAATAATCTAATTGAGACACTTCTAGGTAGAATTTCCAAAAACGATTTATGGGTTATGGAGAACTCCTGTGTTTTAGCCTCTCCACAAAGTTTTAAGACTAGAATGCCTTCGATGCTACAAAAACTAACATCGCATTGCTGTTGCAACTACTACAATAATGAATCTAATCTCCCCAGCTCCTGAAGTACCAGCTTCCATAGGGTTGTTCCCTTTGAAACTAGTCTAGCTCTAAGTCTCGATCTCTGTATGGGAAATCTCCCTGCTCCCTCCTGGCAATTTGCATTGTCCTCCTACAATGGAAAATGGACTGCGCAACTCTGCGTTGGGAATCCGATGGCTAGAACCACAACTACAATTCGCACTGCATCTAGCCCTGCAATTGTCTCACGTGTACTTATTGCAACTAGATTTGCAACTGTTATCTGAATGATTGGCTGTGTTTGCTCACACTGTACCTGCTACTATGATATTGTGGGCCCTCGTAGCAAAGGTATGGTTGTTGATTTCTGGTAGCATCATATGTGCTCTAAGCCTCAAAATTTGCAGGGAGGCTAGGACATATGTTTTCTAGAATACCCAGAAATCGTTTTGGGAAATTCCACCCAAAGATAGTTTTATTAAAATAATTAATTATTTTTAATGGATGCCTAAGTCTAAACTTAGGAAATTAAAATAATTAAAAGGTATTAAGTAAACTGGGGGTGAAACTTCTAGAAAAAGACGAGGATCAAGTCAAAATGATCTAAGCCGTTGATTAGAATATAATTTGGGACATTGATTGATCAACGAGAGGATTATAAGAAGAGGCTTGATGGGCATTTGGAAGACACATCGGGTGAGAGATCAGAGAATGATTTTCTCAAGAGAGCAATGCAGCAGTTGTCGGAGAAGGTGATTGAGGATATTTCTTGCAGTGAGGGGCAGGGATAATTTTTCGGGGGAAGCTTTCCTAATTCGTAGAGTGCAAGGCAAAGAAAGCAGAGAGTAGTCCGGTGAGGCAGCGTTGGGCCACCTAGAGGCAGCGTTGGGCCACCTAGAGGCAGCGTAGAGGTACGTTGTGGCAACGGAAAGCTTCACAAGGAGTCCATATTTTTGCTGGGGAACAGTCGGGATCTAGTGCCGACATTGGGGTGAGAGACCAGGAGGCCAGAGGGCTGAGGTTTCTAGTGAGCAGAGGATCGAGAGGAGGTGTAGCATAGTCCCATCAACAGTGATGCAGTAACTGTGACGCAATACTGTGTAGAGACTGCGTAGATACAACACAAAGGCTCATCTGCAGCGTCAATTGGTGCCAGATTTACCAATGATAGGGTGAGATCATCACACTATCTTTTTGTCCAGTTAGATCTCTGTACAGGATTGTCAGTTTGGGCATCCGAAGAATTGTACTAAAAAATTACTGCATAATAATACAAACCCTCAGAGGTTGCCCCAATTTTCCCACATTGGGTTTTTCCGGGGACATTTGTCCAAAAACAATGTTGTCACTTGTGTGTGCTATTTATTTCTTGCTCAGTTCTTGTTTCCGCATATTATTTAAGTTGTGAAGTCTGCAGTATTTATTTCGATGTTTACCGTATAATACTGTAAATAACTTGATTCAATAGGAGAAATATAATCAGTTGCTGCAGTAGTGATTTGGGGATTCTGAATTTTCACAATGGTCCTGCTGCAACAACTTGGAAGTGATCTGACTGATCTCCTTGTTGCAACTGCGTGGACCCTGCTCATCTGGCACATTGGAGTCTCATAGTCCTCCATTTGGATCTGGTGCCCCACTATCTCCTTTTGAGCCTTGTCACTTATTGGGACCTTTCTTTGTTTTGCAACTCACACTAGACAACTCGCACTTCCTCCGGTACTTGTCTTCGACAACTGGAAGTTGATCTGTTGCCCAGATCTACCTTCCTCTAGCAATCTCATATGACCATCTCTGGAAAGCTGTGAAATCTGCGAAACTCAAATAATTGGGAAAATATACAAGAATCTCCTCCCCTCATGCTCGGTTGCTAGCACTACTACTCGCACTCCCTTCTGCAGTGAGAAAATCTGCTCGCTGCAACTAGAAATATTGGATTTCTAAAGCTGGAAACCCTCTGAGAGAAACTCCCTTTGTGTGTGCATTTTCTCTTCCACCTGGCGTAGATTTGCTCTAGCAAACATGCTGCGCCCAGACAAGAAATTTGCGCAGCGAAAATATTGATTTGTTTCATCGGAATTGCTTCTTGGCTTCATCACTGCATGCTAGAATTGCTATTGGGGCTTTGTGAATTTTTCTTGCCACATGCACCAGAAAAATCGAACCCTCTGCATGACCTCTCTACCTCTAGTGATTCAATCGACCCTATGACTGGCCAAATCGAACTTTGCCTCTAAAGCTTCTGTGCAGGCCCTGCGCAATGCCACTGAGGAAACTCAACCCTCCTGTAGCTGACTCTCCAGAACTGGAAAACTTACTCCGGACTCATTGTCTCTACGTGCCCTCACTAGCTCGAACTCTTTCGGCAGAATGCTGCTTTCTGAAAATTGAACTGCCCAATGAAACTCGCTCTCCAAGTGTGTTTCTCCATCTACCCATCGACTTCTTCTTATAATCTCCAGTTGGGACTCCAACAACCACGATTAAAACTTAATTAATGGTCGAGGTCATCTCCAAGTTGATCCGTGTGAGTTTCTAGAGAATTCTCACATTTCTAACTTAATTCCTATTAATTAAACACTTTTCCTAAGTTAGACTTAGGAATTTTTTAACTATGGCCAATTAGTTTAATTGAGCCTTCTGTAGGTGGAATTTCCAAAAATGATTTCTGGGTTTTGGAGAACTCTTGTGTTTTAGCCTCTCCATAAATTCTCGAGACTAGAACACCATCCGATGCTACAAAAACTAATAGGTTGAGATTAAATCTTAATCTTACCGCAATCAATGATGGAGATGTATAATTACACTTTGGTAGACTTTTCATAACTTAAAATTAAAAGGCTCTTCACTTTAATAATTTACTTTAATAAAGTGAATTACAAAATAGAAAGGTTTTCGAATGACTTCATGGACATTTGACACAAAACTAGTCTAGAAGTTCTTGTCTGAGCTACAATCATCAACACTTTTTCCTAGGACGTAAGCATATCCTACCTTCCTACATTTAAGTGAAGGTTGGGTTTGTTGGTACCTTGCCAACGCCATTATAATTATCTGCTTGAAGTTTACATAAACATTCAACAGCCACATCTGGCAATCCCCACGCAGGGGAGGAGAATGCCTGCCAGGATTTGAACCTGAGTCATTGTCTAACTACTCCAAGCTGCTGCCAGACCACAACCAATGGACAAACTTCAACATTACTTGAAGGGCTTTTGGCTTATGTTTGTTTCCTAATGGTACAATTTTTTTATATACACATAAAAACTGGCTACCAACTAAAAATCATGTTATAAACACGTATGTTTTCTATATACACATAAAAATTGGCTACCAACTAAAAATCATGTTATAAACACGCGTGCATAAAGTGGTACAATCTAATGACATATTGATTAAAGTACTATTGAACAACCCTCTTGCTTGTCCTGCAAGCTTCTTGGGCATACAGAACTACAAAAATAAAGCAGAAATGACATGGGATGAAAAAATAGTTAAATTGTAACAGATAAAGCTCAAAATTACATCCCTTTTTTCGGGGAGATAAATCTAAAAAATAATCTTTGTGCCAGAATTCTATACATTTTTGTTACTTGGGTTCTATGCCAGCTGAACTGCCCTTGTTGTATGCCGATGTGGCAGTTTTAATTTTTATATTGCTTTTTGGAAATTTTGAGAGTTTTTTCTTATATAGATTTGAATTTGCTCATAGTTGTCTCTATGCGGCCCATATTTTTTTAGGTAGTTTTGAATTCGCTTGTTGTGATTATTGCTCATTTTTCATTTAAAATGCTCAATATATTGTTTAAATCCATATTCAAGGGAAGCATTTTAATTTTTATTCAAAAAGTCTCTTGACACTTCAACAATAATGACAGAAACGAAAGGTTTGTACTGAGATACTGTAGTTGCATGGTAGGGAGTTGTTTTTCTTATTGTATGATTTTCACGATGAGAGGATTCTAATATAGTGGATAGAAAGCTTTGTGAGAAGACTTCCTGGTCTTATTTTCATAATTTTGAAGACAATTCTTTGGAGTACTAAGCCTTCTTGCGATTGGTTATTTGCTTCAATATTCTTTTCTCTTATTCTAATGTGCAAGCATTTGTATTAAGAAATGGAGTCGGGGCTTTGGGTGCTTGGGGACTAAAAATTTTCATTGCTTTCCAAAATAAAGTCTTTGACATTGCTTATTTGTAATCTATTTGCAAGATAGATAATTGATCAAATTGGAATCAAAATCTCAAAAACATGGGCATTAGTAGATGTCTAGTTCCAAAAATGGACTAGATCAAGGCTATCTTGAACCCATTGTGCTTGTACTCTTCATCAATCTTCATTCATCTGTCTTGTGAAATTTCTTCTAGGGGTTTGCTGTTGTTTCTTCCATTCTATCTCATGCATTGATTGTGCATGAGGTATGTAGCCCGCTCAATTCCATTATATTGTTCTTTCATTAGAGATTTTGTTTTAATTGTTTTTCTTTAGCTATGATTTGATGTCTGGGTATCTATGTTGTTGTTGAACTTGTAACCAATACTAGTTATACACATAATATAATCAATATCGCATATGGAGGAGATTAGGGTTTATGTGGCAAATTTTTAATGAAGCCTGACCTGATGCTTTGTAGTGATCATGTTATGAGGATCAAAGATTTCTTTATCTACATGACTTTCTATTGTTTTGCTTATTTCCTTGGAGTGCTTATTTAAATCATTCTATTGGAATTATGGACTTAATTTTTGGCAAAGTAGATTACTTCTTTAAGTTTAATTTTTAATTGAACATATTTTCTCTTAAGTCTCCAAGTGATATTTTATTCAACAGTGGACCCTTTTTATGCAGAACCGCTATGATGCACAAAACGCTCTCCAGAAGAACGGAATGCAGATTAATGGGATTTTAATTATAGGTGTGAAGCCTTTGGATCCACAACAACGACAAGCTTTGATTGGGAAGGCTAACTATGGCTTCATGATATCGCCACCTCAGTCATCTAGTAGAGCTTTTGCCCTACCTCCATCCAAAAGTACAGTGTCTCGTCCTTACTACCTTCAATCAAGTGAGACAAGTCAACAACGTGCCACCGGGGCCATGGCTTCTCCTTCCAAGTCGACTATATCCAAAATAGTTGATTTAATGTTTGGGATTTGATCTATTTTTTATAGGCAAGACATGTTCCAGTCCCTCAAAATTGGTTTTGATTGTCTATGCTCAGTAGTAACGTTCGGCAATTTGTTTTCACTTATCCGAGCTTAAAGTTTTTTAAATTCACTCTAGTCAGTGCTTCTCTCTCTGGCTCCAAGCACATTAGTGATTATATTTTAGGGGAATCAGTTTTCCATTTTCATTATCTAAGCTAAGCATTTTATGGCCATTTTAGTGCTTTGACTATCTACACTCGCACTTCTCAAGTTATGGAGAGTCCCAATGCTTTGACACCATGCGGAATTGTACTTGATTCATGAGAGGGTTAGTATTCCACTGCCATTGTTGTGCATGGATAAACACATCAAAAAGCCCACAGCATACAGTCGCATATAGTATATTGTAACATGTATTTTTTTTTCAAATTTGAAGCAATTAATAGTTAATAAGCTTTTTTGTTCAGCAATAGTTTGTAGGAATGCCAACTTATTGTTTGTCTGTGTTTATCGTTGTTTCCACTTCCATCAGTGAACTCCTAAAGTCAGAGTTACTATTGAGATATGACAAACTTATATAGTTTGTATATCAATAAGGATTATATCAACTCTATTAAATAAAGCTGTGCTTATTCCAACCAATAGATTTGTCCAGTATTTCTCTATAAGGAGATTTTGATGATTTATTCTGAACAATGATACATACTTGATTTTCGCATTTAATAAATTATTGGTGTAATAATTTGTCCTGCGTATTTATCAGTTCAGTTGGAGTGGGAACATACAAAATATTTATGTCATAGTTGGGCATGTATTAAATGTGGTATGATTATTTAAGAAGCTTTTCGACAAATCAAATAAGTGGGACATGCTCTATTGATCAGAGTTTCTTATTGTTATCACTTTTGTTGTGACAATTTCGAAATTAAATCAAATGTCATATCATTTTATTTAACTTGTACATAAAAGATTTCATTCAAAGTTCTAATAAAACATGAAAACTTACAACAAAACTATCGGTACAGAACCTTATTGACTTTCCTTGAAAGATCCCCCGTTTCATGGTCATATTCATCTTTGTCATCATTCTTATTCTTAGAGCCATAAAAAACTTATTGATTTGCGTCTCTCATAATATTTGAGCAAGTGACAATCACTCTTGCATCGAGAAGCTTATGTTTCAGGAGAACGTGGAATATTCATTTTAGAGAAAGATAGACTTACAGATTTGGATCACATTTATGTTGAACCCCTTGCCACTTGTCTTTCTTCTTCGCTTAGTTACTTTGACTACTCTCTTAAATTGAGTACTATGTTATCTCCCTTTTGACGTAATCTATTTGTAAGTAGTTTTTTTCTGCAGTTTGAGATTATATTACTTATTGCTGGAAGGCTTGTATGAAGATCCTGAGTAGAGATATTCCACTCAAATCTCCATCATGGTTATCTAGTGAAAGCTTTAGCCTAGGGGTTCAAGAAGTTCCAAATTGCTTTAGTAGTTTTTGCTATTAGGTTAATGTTCCCCCCTACATTTATTAGTTAGTTATTGCTTCCTTATCTTTCTTACTACTTAGGATTTTAGTCACCGCCTTGATCACATGCGCAATCTCTAGAGATCAATGTGATGATTTGATCATTGAGATGATACATATAATATGTTCAATTACATGATGTTATATTATATAAGTTAATCATTGAGACAAATCATGTAACATGTGCTTCCATATTCTTGCATCAAATAAGTTAATCATTGAGATGATACATATAATATGTTGAATTACATGATGTTATATTATATAAGTTAATCATTGAGACAATTAATGTAACATGTGCTTCCATATTCTTTTTCTTTACTAGATTCTACCCTCTTTGTCCTTGTTACATTAATTATCCCTCTCTTAGTATATCCTCTCATTTTATTTTCAACAGTAAAAGGTATTATTTATATTATAAAAACAGTGTGGCCAAGCTTCCTAGTGGTGTAATTTATAAAGGAGGGATAAAAGACCTTAGCAAACCTTCAAAAGAGCAAACATTGTTCATCTAAAGTGTACTTACCTTGTAGCCTCTAGTCCATCTTCTCGAAACACAATAGATATATTGCCTCACAAATTGGTTGAGCCAAAAACTATGCAACATACATATAAAAACATTTAAAAATAGCTAAAACCTAGTTCCATGTAGAATTGCTTGAAGCATGTCCTCATGGGGTATCACTTTGTTTTCATTCATGTGCATCCTCATTATTGACCATTGTGTGAGACATTCTTGTGTTATACTCCATTTTTGAGACATGAGGATATGACATGCTTGTTTTCGTCTTGGTGGCCAAAGCGTGACCCTTGAGAGACAAGTTTTGGGAGTCGTTTGAATCTGAGTACAAAGGAGGGGAAATAATTGTAGATGGGATGGCTAGACGAGAGACAATACCATCTATCTTTTGTCGGAGAGATGTTGTATGAACACTAAGTTCGTCATGCATGTTGTGTTGGATACTCCTTAAAGCATAAACCTCCTTTTTCCATTTAAGACTTGCTAGGGTGTCCTTGGCAAAGTCGACTACACTTTGTATAGTCCTCAATAGTCCTTTTGTGAGCTCATCCTTCCACTTATTCCACCTAATTGCCTAATTGCCTAATTTATTTTGTTGCAATGGGATTCAACAATATCCTTGTTGCACTTCTTCAAACCCCTATCATATCCTCCAACTTGTAGAGCACATAGCAAACACTATGGCAACTTTAATGTGCCATCCATGGAATTGATTGAGCCATAACTAGATATAGGACCTCCTTTGAACTCTAGGTTAGAGCTTAAAACAAGATGGAAGATAGAGCCATAAATGAAATTGCTAGAGCATTGGATAGAGCACTACAAATATTTCCACCAAGATTTACAAACCACACTTGAGGAAAGGCATTGGCACCCTTCACTTTGCTCCCAATTGATAATACAAACATGAAGTTAGTCTAGGAACATTAATTTAGGATTGAGTAGCACATACCAACTTCCAAAGATGGGTTGGATGCATTGCCTTTTCCCCACACTTGATCTTGTATGTTGGAGCTTGATTTGATGTGTATTTTTAATATTCTAATTTGCAAATGCCAATTAAACCCTCATTCATCCATCACCGCGATCACCATATTGTTCATTGACTCTCCATAGTCAAGGTACATTAAGGTATGAGTGTGTGAGTAAGTAATACCATATTGTTCTTGTCGAGAAAAGTGTTAAGGGTTGATTATCCTATTTCAAGAACATCATGAAAGAGGAGAGTGGATCATCCCTCCATTCACAACACCGACACTCTTTCTTTCTACTGGTTTTATTAGTTTGTACAGTTGCATTTTGATTTTGCTTGCACCAACCTTAGAAAAATGCTAGGTCTTCAAAATTTGTGATTACTTGGAATGCTTGTGGCATTATTTGAGATATGGAAATATTCTTAGAGTTAGTTAATGTATCACAGATGTGTTCTAGTCTCTAGTGGTGTTAATGAGGCACATGTGGATTAATTATCTGCAAGTCCAATTTATTTTATAAAGTGCAATTAATTAGCTCCAAGCCCAATTTATTTTATAAAGTGAAAATGCCATAATTAGATTTATTAACCAATTTTAATTATTTTCTTAAGTCTAACTTAAGGAAATGGGTTAATTAATCAATATTAATTGAGACAAGTCGATTTCTTCTAGCGATTTCTGGAAAAGTGATTTCATGGGGTAAAGATGATCTTAGCCATCGATTATGATTAGATCATTGTCGTTGATTGCTCAATCAGATATTATAAGAGGAGATCAATGGGCTCTTGGTGATCACTATTCAGGTTGAAGTGATGCATAGTGATAGTGTGGGAGACACCAACAACAAGGGTTTTAACAAAAGAAATTGAGGAGATGTTTTTCGGATTAATTTCTTCATAGTGATTCCAATTTTTCGAGAGACAAAAGGAGGTTGAATTATTCTACAAGAGGAAGGCCAAATTTGCCAGTGCCAGTTGTCAGAAACAATTTCGATTGTTAGTTGCCAGATTGATTTGTTGGAGGCAGTGTGAGTGGGCGAATTGCAAGAGGTGAAATAAGTCATTTGATAAATTCTCAGAGGCAGTTTGAATTTTTAAGAGGGGTCACTGCACATTTTCAGTGGGCAGTGCGAGTTCACCGAAGGAGTGCGAGTTGCCTAGTAGAGGTCGAGTTGATTTGCAAAGGAAGATCTTTGATTTTCCAGTTCGATTTGGTCAGTTTAAGTGAAGAAAAAATTGTTAGAGCTCTACCAGTGGAATGCAAACAATTTATGTACATTCTCAATTTGCTGAAGAATTATTAATATAAACCCTCATTTGCGGAATTGGTTTTCCCCACCTTGGGGTTTTTAGAGGGACAATTTGTTAAAAAATATTGGTGTCTATTTTATGTGTAATTTTCTTAGTCCCTATAGTTTATTTAATTGGTGAAATTTGCAGTTTTGTTTTTATTCAGTATTTGCAGTGAATTAATATTTTGGAGCAAGTAATTGTTCAAAATATAGGTAAATAATTACTAAATTAACTGCAACAAAATTTTCACGTGGTACAAGAGAAAATATGAGGCACAACAGATTATTTGAGAAGTTCAACATAGGGTGTAGGAGAGAAATATGAGGGTTTGTAAAACCCAGTTCGATTTATTCCAGATTTTCTTTGGGTTTGCTTATATTTTTTTGAGGGTTTTAGATATAGCTTCAATTGGATTGAGGGATCATGACAGACTTGATGATGCATCGAACTTTGGTGTCTGGAAATCTAGAATTTTGTTATTGCTGGAGGAACATCGACTGAAGGATTATGCTACGACAGTTGTTGCCATGTCGACAAATCCATCACAGTTAGCAACTTATGAGGAGGATGCCAAGGCTAGGCATATTATCCAAGGTGGGGTTAAAGATCACATCTTTCCCCATATCGCAGAGTTGGATACAACCAAGAAGATGTGGGATGCTATCCTAAAATAGTTCCAGAATGCTGCTGTCAATAGGAACTTGATCCTTGGAGACAAGCTAAGAAACACTATAATGAACAAAGGGCGAAGGCATAGTGAGTTACCTCACAAAGACCAGACTTGTCAAGGATGAGTTAGCAATTGTCAGAGAAAAGATAGAAGATGATGAGCTAGTGAGAAATGCCTTGAACAAGTTCTAAAAGCAGTGGGATGTGCTTGTCCTAATGATTAATGGACGACATGACCTACTTGACTGATATTGTTTGTGGAGTGATTTCACTCAGGGGGAGCTTAGGTTGAGTCTTGTTAGTGGCAGCAATAATTGCCAAAAAAGTGAGGTAAAAAACAAGAAATCATGGCCCTTATAGGGAAGAATAAAGTAAAGAATGGATCCAACAAATGGTGCAACTCCAAGGGGGATACAAAGAAAGACCTTTGAAAGGTCAAGTGTTATGGCTGTCACGAGTTTGGCCACTATGTTAGCAATTTCTCACAAAGGAAGAAAGGCGATAAGAAGGGCGGCAATCAAACAACAATTTCAGCTAATGCAGATGAACTTTCTAGATGGAACAAGAGTTCGTACTCATAGCTTGCTTGACAAGCTCAACCTCACAGGGTGTTTGGTATATAGACAATGGGGCGTCATTACATATGGCATGAGTTAATGTGTACTTCTCCAGTTATAAGGAGGACATCAGATGCCAGATTGAGATGGGGAACAAGTTCAAGTGCAATCTAGTTGGGAGGGGGATTGTTTTATTTTAGAGGGAGTCTGGCAAGCCGATTCCCATCCATGCTGCGTTGCATGTGCCAGGAATGAGAATGAATTTGATTTCCATATCTATTATTCATGATAGGGGGTACAATGTACTCTGTAGAGGATAATAGGTGTCGATAAAACACTAGGCGTGGAAGTCACCCATAGTTATTGGAGTTAGGAGTAGCATACTTTACATGTTGCAGATGAATACTCCAAAGGCATTAGTGAGCAACAGTGATCCGAGAGATCAACGAGAACTTTGGCATAGGAGGATGAGCCATATCCATCACGAGGCACTTAAGTTGCTTCGAGAGACAGTGACAGGTGTTCCAGAGGTAAGCACAAAGCACGATGATGTGTGTTAGGGAAGTTTGCTAAGGCGACTTTTCCAAGGAGTGACACCAGATCCAAAAGTGTTATTGACTTAGTTCATTTTGATATATGTGGTTTGATGTCGACTTAGTCTCTTAGAAGTTACGAATATTTTGTTACCTTAATTGATGATTACTCCAGGAAGACTTGGATTTACTCCTTGAAGACTAAGGATGAGGTCTTTAATCACTTCCTAGAGTTCAAAGTTCTTGTGGAGAATTCGACAAGCAAGAAGGTGAATGTTCTTTTGTGAGATAATGGAGGTGTGTATATAGGGAAAACATTCAAGGAGTTCTATACTAGGGAGGGGATCAAGAGAGAGTGAGTGACTCCTTACAACTTGTGGCATAAAGGGGTTGTTGAGAGAGAACTATGCCATATCGAAGGCAAGAAGGGCCATGTCATGTGACCATGATATGCCACGATACTTATGGGTAGAGACATGCAATATAATATAAAAACAGAGTCAGGTACACCACATAAGATGTTGGGAAAGATGACACCAAAGGAGGCCTTTACATGGAAGAAGCCATATGTTAGCCACTTCATGATATTTGATAACTTAGCATATTGTCACATTCCAGGAGAGACATATTCCAATTTGGATCATACTACAAAGATGGGGTACTTTGTTGGGTACAATGAGATCTCAAAGGCATACATGATAATTCTTCTAGGGACTAGGAGGATTATTGTCTGGAGAGATGTTTGATTCATGGAGGACAAGACATATTAGAGGTTCAAAGATTTTCCAACAACAATTGATTAGAGTGAGTAGCCAACACACGATCCAAGGGTAGGACGATATGTTTAGGGACATGATAGTACGAGTGTTGGTACTAGTTGCGAGTATAGGTACATGTGTTCCAGAGAGTTCGCAAACTGTGGAGTAGTAGATGCAGTAGATTCACGAGTTTCATCAAGAGGATGTGGAAGTTCAAATCCCACCATCTATAGTTGGAAGGCGGAACTGAGAAGATAGTTAGGGATGCTCAGGAGTTTGTGGGAACTCTTAGGATAGGCAGGAGAGCGCGGAGACAACCAAATAGGTACACTGGCTACATGGAATTAGTGAGTCAGATTGTGGACAACAAGCCTTCCAGCGATCAAGAGGTTGAAAAACAACAAGTGTGATAAGATGCAATGGTTGAGGAGTACACCTCGATCACGCAGAACAATGTTTGGGAGGTTGTGCCTAGATTGACAGACAGGGCAGTGGTTGGATCACGCTGAATCTTTAAGATCAAGCATGGTGCAGACGATAGCATTAAAAAATGCAAGGAAAGGTTTGTGGCCAAGGGCTTCTCTCAAAAGGGGGGAAATAAATTATGAGGAGACATTCACTCTTGTGGCTAGGTATACTTTTATCAGGGCCATGATGTCACTAATAGATCATATGGGATGGTAGATCCACCAAATGGATCTCAAGACGATGTTAATGGCAAATTGTAAGAGGAGGTATGTATTGAACAACTAGAGGGCTTTGTAGCACACAATAGTGAGACCCACATGTGCAAATTGAAGAGAGATTTGTAGGGGCTCAAGTAGGCTCCCAAGGCGTGGTATGAGCACATAGACATCAAATATGATTTGATTAGGGATTGTGTACAACATGCTACTGTTTAACTATAGTATATACCTACAGATCAATAGGTAGCAAACATTCTAACGAAGGCCTTGGGGAAGGCGAGATTCATCTTCTTAAGAGATAAGATGGGTGTTGTGCAAAACACCTTCCTCGCTAAGAGGGAGTGTTAGTTTATGTAGCTCAAACAAGTGTTCTAGTCTCAAGTGGTGTCAATGAGGCTAGGAACACAAGTGGATTAACTATCTCCAAGCCCAATTCATTTTATAAAGTGAAAATGTCTTAATTAGATTTATTAACCAATTTTAATTATTTCCTAAGTCTAACTTAGAGAAATGGGTTAATTAATTAGTATTAATTGAGACTAGCCGATTTCTCTCCAGTGACTCTTAGAAAAGTGATTTGATGGGGTCAAGATGATCTCAGCCACCGATTGTGATTAGATCGTGGCCGTTGATTTCTCAAGAAGAGATTCTAAGAGGAAATCGACGGGCTCTTGGAGATCACTATTCAAGTTGAAATGATGCGCAATGGTAGCATGGGAGACACCAACATCAAGGGTGAGTCAACAAAAGAAATTAAGGAGAGATTTTCTGGAGTAATTTCTTCACAGTGATTCCAATTTTTCTGAGAGACAAAGGGAGGTTGAATTATTCCGCACGAGGAAAGCCGAATTTACTAGTGCGAGTTGCCATAAACACAATTTCGATTGCCAATTTCTAGATCGATTTGTTGGAGGTAGTGCGAGTGGGCTATTCGAGTTGCTGGAGGCATAAAAACTCATTTAATAAATTTCCCGGAGGTAGTGCGAATTTCTGGGATGGCTAGTGCACATTTCCAGTGGGCAATGCGATTTCACAAAGGGAGTGCGAGTTGCCTAATAGAGGTTGACTTGATTTGCAAAGTTCAATTTAGTTAGTTGAAGCGAAGAGAAAATTGCTAGAGCTTTTCTGTTGGAAGGCAAGCAGTTTATGTACATTCTCAATTTGCTGAAGAATTAATAATATAAACCTTCATCTTTAGAACTGTTTTTCCCCAGCTTGGGGTTTTCCTAGGGACAATTTGTTTAAAAATCTCGGTGTCTATTTATGTGTGTGATTTTCTTAGTTCAGACAATAATTGGTGAAATTTGCAATTGTGCTTTTATTTAGTATTTGTAGTAAATTAATTTGTTGGGACAGATAATTGTTTAAAAGATAGGTGAATAATTACTAGATTAGCTACAATATAATTTTCACACTTAGGAGGGAAATGATAGTACAAGGGATCCAATGGTGTTTGCAAAATCCCCTATCATTATTGCTTGACTAACCTCTTTGTTTGTAAGGATGGTATACCCTGTTAGAGAGAAATATTTAGCATCATATTTGTGGATGTCCTTGTTTCCCATGCAAAGGTACCTTCTATATCTCCATTGGGGTTTAAGATGAAACCTCTCCCTGCCCCCCACCCTAACCAATCCCAATCAACCCAATGTTGCACCCGTCACCCTTCGGTTTCCCTTTAATGCCCCATCAAAACATATAATATGTTGATTTCATGAGTCTTTCAATTTCAAGATTCAATTTCTATTCTCAACAATTATTTCGAGGCTTGTTTGGGCTTCTTATATGTTAGGTTGATGGGTTTGTTGCATTTTTAATTTGTGCCCATATTCAATTTCTTTCTCCTACTATATAGTTTTGAAGGGTGGACAACCCAACACTAGTTCAACAATTTTTTCTTGAAGGAGACACATGGCTTGGTTTGGTACCCTTCATGGGTTAAGAACCACTTGCTTACGATGACATTATTTTAGGCAAGCTAGAGCTTTCAAACCACATACCTTGGAAAGGATAACTAGATTCTCTTTAGAAACTGCTTATGCATTAGGGTTTTTAGATAATATTGCTTCCATGTTTACACCCTTTGTCCCCAATCTTGGGGTGAAAAAATATATTTTCCCAAATCCGCACATGCATTTTTACAAACCTATTTCATGAAAAGAAATATCAAATAATGGTGTTTTGGCATTTCTTCATCAGTGAAACATAAGGGGCATCAAGAAGGCCATTGTATCCTCCACTTTCAGAGTTCATTAGTAATGAATATCATATTTTGAATCAATATCTTGATAACAAACCTTCCCTTTGAAAGGTAGTGTTTTCCTAGTATTTCCGCAGTGCTAACTTGGGAGGGAATGTCATGGGACCCAACATTGTGAAATACCCTTAGCTTAATGTGTCATAGTCAACATTAGTTCCCCATCCTTGAGAGTCTTTATGTCCTTTGCATAGTGGAGTTGTTCCCTTCAAATGAGCCATAACCTTTTGAAATTGTTCCTTCATATCTTTAGCAAGTTGCAATGTTTTCCAACCAATCCACCTACCTGAATAGAGTGGTTATGCCTTGTTTTTCCAACTAGTGCTTTGTCTCCACAAGACTCAAGTATTGGATAAGAGGGCGCTTAACCAAATTTTGTCCTCCCAAATCTTTATATGCTTGTCGTTACCTAAGATGCAAGAGAGACAATATTTTATGACATGGGTGTATGCTTTGTAGAGCTTCCAAATAAGCAAGCTAAGATATTTTGGAGGATGTTTATCTAGACTCCTTAACTTGCCTCCATGAAAGTATTTATTTCTCAGGAATTCTTTCCACCATTCAACTTTACTAGTGACATATCACTATTAATTTTTTGCTCTTAGAGCTTGATTCATGAGCATCACATTGCATGTTGCTAGCCCCTTTCTTTCACAAGGCATTCTTATTGCATTATAGTTAAGAAGACATAATTTTTACTTGTCAGCCTTTCCTCCCTACGATAAAATGTACTTGATTTCTTTTCCTATCCATTGCATTATCCCCACCAAAGCCACAAGAGTGACACCGAAGTGCAGATAGGACCACTTTGATAAGAATGTCTCTTCTCGAGGGGTTGAGCCATTGTGTGCCCCAATGCATCATTTCTTCTTGATATTATGGGGAATTGACATCTAGTTTTTTTGTCTTCACATGCATGAGTGCTATGGGGATTCTTAAATATTTGAAATTGCTCTAATTAACTTGTAGGATGAACTCTAGAGTTTTTGATATTTGATTTAGTAGACATTGAAGTGTGTACTACCTAGAAATGCAACTTTTTTTTCTTGTTAATTGACCTAGAGGTATCCAAATAGATATTCAAGACTTGTGTGCATTTTTGGGCCATAACCATTGAGGTACCCCCTAACAAGTTGTAGCAAATTGGGAATGGTTGATTTCTTTGATTCTAGGAAAATTTTAATCCTTGTAAGGTTCTTGATTATGCTTTCCCACTCAAGTTTCTTTCCAAGAGTCTCTGCCATCAATATATAAAGTGGAGGACAAAGAGTGACTTTGAAAAATACCTTTTGTTCCTCAAAACAACATCATTAATTTGTGATTACTAATGGGGCTATCCAAGGATAACCAATGCAAGCCTTATTCCATTTGATAACGCGGTTTGCAAATCCAAATAACCATAAAAAAACAAAAAACTTTGATGTTGGACGTGATCAAAAGCATTTTCCATATCCAACATTGTTACCATACCTCTGTCTTTGCCCATTTGGTTGGAATGGATATCCTCTTGAATGAAGAAAACATTGTCAAAATTTTGTTTATGCTTCACAAATACATCTTGCTCCTTGAAAGTAAGAGTAGGGCATTAAAGGGGCTAGTCCATTTGCCATTATGTATGTCGATGTTTTGTATGGGCATTACACAATGAAATATATTTGATTCAATGAAAGATTTGGTATTTTTTTCTTTTGGAATGAGGGAAATAAAATAAGAGTTTAATCCTCCTCCAACATTACGCTTCCTTCTAGTTCCATAAACACATGACACAGATCATGCTTGATTATACCCCAAAAAACTTTGAAAATTAATGAAGAAGCCATATGACTTGAAGGACTTGTTGGGTTCGAGGCTCCAAATCGCTTCAATACCCTGTTCTTTTGTTATGCAGTGTAACAATGATCTATTTTCAACCTTGCATGCTAGCACATGAATCCCATGGAGTATCTCTTGCATGGTGGTGCTAGATTGTATGTCTCCTTTAATGTATAGTTTGATGAAATGATCATGAGGTGCTTTAAAAATATCTTCGAACTTGGTTACTCTTCTCCCATTGTGTATCCTAATACTTTGTACATGGTTGCATGCCTAATGTGCATGAGTTTGCATGTGGAAGAACTTAGTGTTTCTATCACCCACTTTAAGGCTTTGGGACTTTAGTTGCAAAAATTCCTCTTCATTATGGCAAGATTGGTGTAGTTCTCTATCGAGATCCCCTCTTTGTTCAAGAGATCCAATGCTATCTTGGTTAATTCCATAGTTGATTGCAGATTAGAAAGGTTTTGGGTGGCCTTTTCTTGAGATTTGGAAGGAAATATGAAGAATTTTGTCCTTGCCTAATATTCGAGCTTCCTTTTAATGGAGTGGATTTTGGATACCCAAAAGGAGGGTAAATTGCGAATAAGATGTCACCAGTGTTTCACGGTAATATTCATAACCTCATGAGATTGCAACCGTAATGGTTTGAACTTGTTACACCTCATTTATATGAGGTTCCACCTTGTGATTTTCTTCACATTTGATGGATATTTGTTGTTGGTTCCTTGGAGCTTTTGGACTAGCTTGGAAGGATTAATCTTCATTGAGCCTCCTCTCTTCATTGCATTGGATAGTTTCATGAAGGACTTTGGTTGTTGGAATCTCACTTCTCTTTGGTTGGATGATTGTGCTTGTTAGTTTTGTGGTTTTCGCACGTGTTTTCATTTTCAACCATCTTTTTGTTGCATATTTTATGGTTGTGGAGCATGCTATCACCTTATGGTATAATATATGTGTTTATCTTAGATATGGATGATGGTTCTAGCCCCCGAGGGGGTTAGATCATGGTGGTATGAGGTAGATGTTTCATGATGTTGATGATGTCTCCTAATGACTTGATGTGGTGTCACTATGAGGAGGTTTTCTACATGGTCCTCATGTTGCATGTGTGATGGGGTACACATTTGATGATTGATGGGTTAGCACTTTTCTATGTCCCTTTCTCTGAGGATTTTGCTATGTAGGGATGATTCATGTTAACTTTGTGGGATTTTCCTTGGTGATATAACTCAATGTTGTAGCATTTTCTTGACATCTCTTAGGGGGGAATGTGTTTGATGATGTCTATACCCTCATTAATGTGTTATTTCTTAAGTTTGATTTAAAAGGGGGAGTGCTGCATATAATTTGATCTTGATGTGACATTTTTCTAAGGTTGTATGATGATTTTTGATGTAATAATCTCTTGGTGGTGGTGTCTCGTAGGTTAGGCTTTATGTTTTGTTGATATGATGGTGGACTTTTTCTAGGGAGAACACCTTTTATTTACATGGTACAACACTTTATTAGATTGCATTGCTCATTGGCACACATGTTCATGTTGATTTAACTAGTGTTAATTTTCACATTGCTCTATGCTATTTCAATTACTTTGAGCCCAATTCACTTCTTCAATTAGCAATATTTTCAATAAAAATTAATCTTTCCAATCATCAACAATAATTGAAGATAGAACAATAAAGGAAATGAAAATAGGAGACAATCAACACATCAACAAGAGACGCCGATTTGGTCAAAGACCAGGGAAAAACCCCACAAGGGGGAAAACCCTTTGAAATTTTTCTTCTATTAGATTGTTATAAAATGTTCAACATAGAGTATAATGAGCCCAAATCCATAAATGATAATCAAGTCAAATTTTTGACTTGTGCAACAAATCTACCAACCAATCTCCAAAATATGTGCCAATAGTAAAGTTAATGCAATCAAAGATGCCCACACACTTCTTGTTCAACCTTCACACTTCTTGTTCAAACTTCGCATTTCCTGTTCACCCTTCATAGTTCCTGTTCACCCTTCACAGTTCTTGTTCAACCTTCGCAGTTCCTGTTCACCCTTCACACTTCCTGTTCAACCTTCGATTTCAGACATCCACACACTTCGTGTTCAACCTTCGCCGAAAGTAATAATAATAGTGTGAGGCCTAAAATCATACACAACATGCCGCTTCCACAAGTATGGTTTGCCTAATAATAAATCAAATCTTCAAGAGGAGAAACATCACATAGTACCTCATCTGTGAAGGGCTTGATGTTGTAGGGAAGGCGACATGTTGGTTGACGCGGAGATCTCAACTTGGTCCCTCGTGAGCCACTTTCCTTGGTGCAACAGTTGGCCAACTTTGACAATCTGATACAGTTGGATCTTCTGCTGGTGAGTGTTCTTGATCTACGTGTCCATGATCTGATTAATTGTGGTCTATTCTAGGCAGTTTGTGTTTAACTATGTTGGTGTGGGTTTCTTTGCAATGTCTGATGTGTCCGTTAATCATGGAAAGTATGGTCGAAGGTGGTCCACCTTGAACATTGGGTCCAGGCCAAGGAATGGTGGAATGCTGAGCTCGAAAGCATTGTCCCCTACAACCTTAGTGATGGTGTAAGGCCCATATTAGAGTGGGTGAAGCTTGTGGTGGGGCCCAGTGAGGCACTCTTTTTGCCAATGTAACCAAACTTTGTCGCCCACCTAGAACTTGTGTGGAACCCGATGTTGATCATGGCACTGCTTGTACTTAGCATTTGCTCTGTCCAATATGTCATGGACACGCTGGAGGATACACTTAATGCATTCAATGAAGCTATTAGTCCTATCAGCTTCGGACTAGACATGAGCCGAACCTGCCTGAGTAGTTGCAAATGGTACAACCACATCAATGGGACATAGTGGCTAGAATCTCAACCCCACCTGAAAGGGGTTGTGGCCAGTTGAGCTATGGAGAGCTCTATTGTAACTGTAGTAAAAATAGGGGAGGCTATCATCCCATGTGCATGGATGCTTTGAGTTGTACATACGCAGAATGTGTACGATCATTCTGTGGACGACCTATATTTGGCCATTAGTTTGGGGGTGGAAAGTCGTGGACTTCGTGAGCTTGGTATCCAACATCGACCTGAGACTTGTACAAAATTTACTTAGGAACCTTATGTCCCAATCTGAGATAATGGACTGTGGGTTCCCAAAGTGTACCCACACTTGTTCAAAGAAGAGCTTAGCAGTGGATTCTACTGTGATACTCTTCTTGCAGGCCGCCATAATGGCCATCTTAGAGAATCTATCGAGAACCATGAAAACACAGTTGTTGCCATGCTTATGTAGAAGGAAGGCTTGACCTGTAATCCATGGATATGGATTCCCAAGGTCGACTAGGAGTAGGCTTCTTGATAATTGCTTTGGAAATGGCACAGGAAGTGCAGGACTTGATGTACTTCCCAACATCTTGTCGAAGGTTCGGCCAATAAAAATACTTCTGCAACACTGCCACTATTTTCTCTACCCAAGAAATGTCCAGCGACCCGATTTTAGTGTGCCTCCCAAATCATCTCGGCACATTCGTTTGAAGGAACATGGAGGTGTTCCAGGTGGTATAACAATGCATCCTTGAGTTGAAAAGTTGGAACTTTCTTTCATTCTAGGAGCGTTTGGTCTGTGTTGCTGAATTCTGGATCGCTCTTGTAAAAATGCAACCACCCCGCAGTCTCGTGCTCACAAAGTTATCTCGACAAAGATATCCATCATCGCGTTCCTCTGTCACTTTAGGGTTTCCCTGAGCAATATTTTGAAAGGATCTCAGGCTGCCTTGTCTTTCTTTTCTTCCACCATGGGAGGCGTTTGGGGTTTGTGAGGTTGGTCTTGCAACGGTTCAATGAGTTCGAGCCTTAACTCCTTATAGCTTGACCTCATTGGGGACATGCAAAGAAAAATAGAGAAAGAGTAGACCACTCTAATATCACTAATCTAGAATTATGCAGTAACACAATAAAATACAGATATATACATAAACACAGAGATGCAACAAAAATAATATTTCATTTCATTAATATCAAAGAACTGAAATATGCTTACATACAGAAATGGAAATAAACTAGCTCGAGCGATGGTAGCTTATCTTTGAGAAGCGATGTGGCAACTATATGTCTCTGAACTGTGTTACAATGAGGCTTAAAGGCTTATTTATTATTTAGAAATAATGCAAAACCCTAAATATCCAAAAACCTAACCCTAGGAGATGAAGTGCCCAAACTGTGGGCCTCGTTTGGGTAAATTGGTACATCAACTTCTCGGGGTTGTAACTTTGGCATACGATCTCCATTTGGTTATCATAATACCTCGTTTTGAAGATCTTGAAGAGGAGGCCGAAAAAATTGTTTTTTTTTGTTTGAGACTTTTCTATTTTCTCTGTTTTCCTTAAAAATATCTGTTAGTCCCTAAAAGTAACTCCGAAAGTTTAGGACCCAAAAAACTTCCAAAAATAGTAATTTGTGCTACAATTAAGGAAACTTAAAAGAAAAAACAGTGGGCATCCATGTGGAATAGGTGGGTGACCACCAATATCCACCTGGATCAATCCTCCCCCCTTAGGAAGAAATGATCCCCATTGCATTGAGTAGCTCCATGAGATGGGAAAACTTTTGCCGAACTTGGTCCCTGGTGTGCAGGAGTTGGCCAACTTTGATAACCTGATACGGTTGGATCTTCTGCTGGAGAGTGTTCTTGATTTGTGTGTCCATGATCCGATTAGTTGTGGCTTGTTCCATGCAGCCTAGGTTTAACTCTGTTGGTGTGAGTTGCTCTGCAATGTCTGATGTATCCAATAATGGTGGAAAGTATGGTCAAAGGTGGTCCACATTGAACACTGGGTGTAGGCCAAGGAATCGTGGAATACTGAGCTCGAAATCATTATCCCCTATAGCCATAGTGATGGTGTAAGGCCCATATCAGAGTGGGCGAAGCTTGTGGTGGGGCCCAACAAGGTGCTGCTTCTACAAATGTATCCAAACTTTGTCACCTACTTGGAACTTGTGTGTCTCCTGCTGATGATCATGGTGCTTCTTGTACTTAGCATTGGCTCTATCCAATATGTCATGGACCTGTTTGGGGATGTGCTGGATGCACTCAATGAAGCTGTTAGCCCTATCAACTTTGGACTGGACATGCATTGAATCTGCCTGAGTAACTGCAAATGGTATGGCCACATCAACGGGACATAATGGTTGGAATCCCAACCCCACCTAAAAGGGGCTGTGGCTAGTTGAGCTATGGTGAGGTCTATTGTAACTGTGCTAGACATACGAGAGTCTATCTTCCCATGTGCATGGATTCTTTGAGTTGTACATACGCAAAATGTGTACGATCATCCCGTTGACGACCTCTGTTTGGCCATCAGTTTGGGGGTGAAAAGCCATAGACTTAGTGAGCTTGGTATCCAACATTGACCAGAGACTTGACCAAAATGTACTTAGGAACCTGCTGTCTCAATGTGAGAAAATGGACTATGGGATCCCAAAGTGTACCCACACTCATTCAAATAAAATCTTATCAATGGCTTGTTGTAATACTCTTCTTGCAGGTCACCAAAATGACCATCTTAGATAGTTTTTCGATGACCATGAAAACACAGTCATTTACATGCTTAGTAGAAGGAAGGCCCAACATGTAATCCATGGAGATGGATTCCCAAGCTCGGCTAGGAGTAGGAAAAGGTGTGTGTAGGCCTTACTTCTTGAAGGTGGGTTTAGAAATGGAGTAGGCAGTGCAGGATCTGATGTACTTCCCAACATCTTGTCAAAGGTTCAGCTGATCAAAATACTTCTGCAACACTGCCACTATTTTCTCTATCCTAAAATGTCTAACGACCTAACTATGGTGCACCTCCCAAATCATCATGGAACGCTCGCTTGAAGGAACACATAGGTGTCCCAGGTGGTGTAACAGTGCATCTTGGAGGTGAAAATTTGGAACTCTCTTGCCTTCTAGGAGTGTCTGGTATGTGTTTCCAAATTCTAGATCACTCTTTTAAAGATGCGACCACCCCGAAGTCTCGTGCCCACAATAGTCAAGCCAAGTGGTCAACGCCATGAGAGGCAGCTGGCTAAGGGAGTGTGAAACTTTGTTGGTGCTTCCCTTCTTGAAATTAATGTTGAAATGGAACTGTTGCAGGGATGTGGACAATTTTTGATGGCGATCGTTCTGCAACTTCCCCTGTGTTTGTATCAGTTGCAAAGTTCGGTGGTCTATGTGGATGACTTTTTCCTTTCCCAAAATGTAATGCTTCCATTGTTGGATGACCTGTGCAATAGAATACATCTTTTTTTCATAGGAGTGATAATTTTAGACTGTGTATGAAAGTGTCTCACTGTGATATGCCACAGGATGCCCTGCTAAGTAAGGACTACACCAATCGCATAGTTAGAGGCATATGTCTCGATCTCAAATGGTTGTTGCAGGTTTGGTATTGTGAGCACTTGTGCAGAGTAGATGTGATGCTTCAACTCGAAAAACACCTTCCGTTGGGATTTAGACCAAAAGAAAATTTCTTTTGCTCCTCCTTTGGTGACTTGACTCAAAGGTGAAGTGATATGAGAGAACCCCAACACGAACCTGTGGTAGACGCCGGAAAGACCCAGAAAGTTGTGAAGCTATGTTAGAGTGGTTGGGGCCGTCCAATCCCGGATGACTTGTATCTTGGTTAGGTCCACATGCACTCCCCGCTCATCAATGATGTACCCCAGATATTGAACCTGGGTCATACCAAAAGTGCATTTGTCCAAATTGGCACACAACTTGTGTTGCCGTAGGGTTTGGAGGACCAGTTGAATATGGTGGAGGTGCTCTTCCCAACTCTGGTTGAAGATTAGAATGTCATCTAGATACACATCCATGAATGAGTTAGTGAAGGGTTGCAAGATGTCATATATCAGCCTCATGAAGGTTGTCGGGGCATTGTTGACTCGAAAGGCATGACTAGCCATTTGAAAAGGTCCTCCTTGGATTTGAAGGTAGTCTTCCACACATCGGAGGGTTGAATCGATACTTGGTGATAATCGAACTTCAAGTCAATCTTGCTGAAATATTTGGCCCCTTTGAACTGGTCCAGAAGGCCATCAATTTGTGGGATTGGATACCTATTATGGACAATGATCTTGTTCAATGCCCGATAGTCAATACAAAGTCTCCAGGTCCTGTCTTTCTTCTGTACCAATGCGATCAGGCTCCCACAGAGCAATGAACTTGGCCTGATGTGCCCTTTCTGCAATAGCTCCTGAATATGCCTCTTGATTTCACCGTTCTCCAGAACAAAGATTTGATAGATCAGTCCATTGGGTAGCACAACGCTCGGGTTCAGATCAATGGAGTACTTGACTTGACAATGTAGAGGTACCCTTGTGGGTGAGGTGAAGATGTCCCTGTACTCCTACATAACCTTGTTCATCTTCTTCTATCATGCGGAGGAGCCTTGTCTGGAGGCCATGGCCACAATATTCTTCTTGACCTGAGGGCGAATCATAAGGAAAACAAATTCTGCAGTTTGGGAAATGATCTTACTGCATTGCTTTGCAGTGATCAAAGAAATGGTGGTAGGCGGTGCTACCTCCAGTATCCTGAACAACTTATTTCCCAAAGTAATAATAACAATGCGAGGCTTAGACCCATACACAACATGACGCATCCACAGGTACGGTTGGCCTAATAATACATAACAAAATTCAAGAGGAGAAACATCACACAGTTCTCATTTGTGAAGGGCTTGATGTTGTAGGGAAGGTGGCACTGTTGGATGACGCAGAGATCTTGCCCTTGGTGAAGCTACCCGATGGTGTACGACTACGGGTGTAGTGTGGTCGGTAGGCCCAACCATTTCATGACCTTTGCGGAAATGAGGTTCTTTTGGCTCCCGTTGTCGAAAATGAACTGCTGTGAAGAACCCTTCACCCATATATGTGAGTATAAGAATCACTCCCCATCCTCTGGATCTTTAGGCTCATCCTTCTGGATCTTGGCGGTGGTAACGGTGGCACTAGGCTTTACATTGATGATCTGCTTCCCTTTGTCATTCCCCTTGTCAGTTTTTGAATTAGAGTCAGAACACACATTTGATTTAGAAGCCTTTAGCTCAACCATCAGTGAATCCTTGGCTCGACACTCATTTGTGTTGTGAGTGGGGATCTTATGGAACTCACACTATTTCCATGGATACTTCTTTGTCTTCGTGGTGTTGTTCTTTGCTTTCGGTTTCGGTGGGTTGTCCTGGGTCGCCCCACCTTGGATTTGTCCTTCATTTTGCAGTTTGGGAGTGCCTTTCCCATGCTTCAGATTCATAGATCCAAAGTATCGCGTCTTTTGTTTAAATTTCTGCTTGATTTTGACAACGTATCGATAGGCGGCGCCAAGCAAGGAGATGTCCAGGAACTCCATCTCGTCTTGAATGTACATTTTTAGGAAACGACAATACTTGAGTATCAAATGCTGTTAAGGGTCCTTGATACCAAGTTTCGTGTCGGTACTTGAGTCTTGAATTGCAAGTGGCTGCAATGAAAACAATGAGGATTCCCTCCAGTCCTTTTGTTCACAGTAGGTTTCCCACTAGTCTTTGACATGTGGGGTGGATTTGAGGAGTGCAAAAGTAATCGTTTCCTGATTGGAAAACTCATGAACTGAAAAAAATACTTCCAATAGATTTAACCATCTATATATGATGTCTACATCCATCTGACCTTCAAATATGGGAATGTCAAAGTTAACTTGTACCTTAAAAGGAGTGGCGCCTTTGTAGTGGCTGTTGGATGAAGATGCGTCACCTGTGGGTAGCGGATGAAGGATTTGGGTAAAGTTATCCATCTTTCTGTTCGTTTGTCGCTCGAGGGCTTCCTCAAGCAATATTTTGAAAGGATATCCTGCCCCCTCGTCTTTCTTTTCTTTCGCAATGGGAACTTTTCCAGTCGCTCTGTTTTCACTAAAAACATATTTTAGTCCTTCAAAACAACTCAAGAAGTTTAGGACCCGAAAAGCTGCCAAAAATAGTAAGTTGTGTTACAATTAAGGAAACTAAAAATAAAAAGCACTGGGGGTCCATGTGGAACAGGTGGGTGGCCACCAACATCCACCTAGATTAGTGCTCCCCCCTTAGGAAGGAATGGTCCCCATTGCGTTAAATGCGTCCATGAGATGGTGAAAATTCTACTGAACTTGGTCCCTGGTGAGCCACTTGCCTTAGTGCAGGAGTTGGCCAACTTTGACAACCTGATATAGTTGGATATATTGTTGGTGAGTGTTCTTGATCTGCGTGTCCATGATCTGATCAGTTTTGGCCTGTTCCATGTGGTCTGGGTTTAACTCTGTTGGTGTGAGTTGCTCTGCAATGTCTGATGTGTCCAATAATGGTGGAGAGTATGGTCGAAGGCGATCCACCTTGAACACTAGGTGCAAGCCAAGGAATGGTGAAATTATGAGCTCGAAAGCATTGTCCCCTACAACCTTAGTGATGGTGTAAAGCCCATATCAGACTAGGTAAATCTTGCAGTGGGGCCCAACAAGGCACTCCTTTTGAAAATGTAACCAAACTTTGTCGCCCACTTGGAACTTGTGTGGAACCCGATGCTGATCATGGCGCTGCTTGTACTTAGCATTGGCTCTGTCCAATATGTCATGGACCGTCTTGCAGATGTATTAAATGTGCTCAATGAAATTGTTAGCCCCGTCAGCTTCAGATTGGACATGAGCCAAATCTTCCTGAGTAGCTGCAAAAGGTATGTCCACATCAGTGGGACATAGTGGCTGGAATCACAACCCCACCTGAAATTGACTGTAGCCAGTTGGTCTATGGAGAGCTCTGTTGTAACTGTGTTAGACATAGGGGAGCCTATCATCCCATGTGTGTGGATGCTTCGAGTTGTACATATGCAGAATGTGTACGATCATCAAGTTGACGACCTCTGTTTGCCATCAGTTTGGGGGTGGAAAGCCATGGACTTAGTGAGCTTGGTATCCAACATCGAGAAAATACTTGAACAAAATGTACTGAGGAACCTACCATCCCGATCTGAGATAATGGACCGTGGTATCCCAAAGTGTGTCCACATGTTCAAATAAGAGCTTAGCAGTGATTTCTACTATGATACTCTTCTGGCAGGCCACCAGAATGACCATTTTAGAGAATCAGTCGATGAACACAAAAACACAGTTGTTGCCATGCTTAGTAGAACGAAGGCCTGATATGTAATCCATGGAGATGGATTCAAAAGGTTGACTAGGAGTAGGCAGAAGAGTGTTTAGGCCTTGCTTTTCAACGGTTGGTTTGGTAATGGCACAAGCAGTGAATGACCTGATGTACTTCCCAACATCCTGTCAAAGGTTCGGCTAATAAAAATATTTTTGCAGCACTGCCACTATTTTCTCTACCCCAAAATGTCCAACGACTCGACTGCAGTCCATGATCCAAAATGGATTCAGTTTTGCTTCCATATCAAAGTCTTCAAATTCAGTTGAAAGTGGGATCAAGTCGAAGTGCTTGACGAGACGATTCCAACGGTGCGAAAATCCGAGTTCAGATGAAGAAGTTAAGGCCAGTCAGAGTTTCAGGTAAACTAGGGCAAAAAGGTCAAAAAGTCAGAGTCAAATTGGTCAACGGTCGAAAGTCAAAGATGACATTAGCAAGACACGTGTCGTCTCGAGAATGCACCACATGCCTTTGATGATGTCAGCAAGGAGGGTGATGTGGCTGGTTCTGATTGGTGCATTCAGACCAATCTGGAGTTGACACGTGGCAGTCCGTATTTTGTCCAATATTGGCATGCGAATCCCAAAATTGGGGGTCAGGGAGGATCGAACCCTTGACCTCCTGGGATAGCAACAACTTCACCGAATTCCGCTAACCGTTAGAGCAATTGACGGACTTGATAATGGTGCGGATGAACTTATATTTATTATGGATAAGGTTTATAACCATTGGGAAAAAGGCCGGAAGTTCGGGTCAACCCCAAATAGCCGGACCCTTAGCATGAATTGTTAACGAAGCCACCCGAGTTAGTGGGAAGGTGTCAACCATGGAGCCAAGGTTCAACCTTAATGTGATATATATGTATCGTATCCAAACTATATAATATGCGATATATTGTATATCGTATCAAACCTTATCACCACAACCTTTAACATACGTCATATAACATATATTGTATGCGTATTAAAATGCAGGAGTGTCGGGCGGGGGATTCGACCCACCGACCTCGCTACCATATAAACACTTCAATTCATACGGATTTGCCAATTATGCTACACCTTTGAAGCTTGATAACAAGTCGAACCAAAACATATTTAAACACTGTTTGCAGGTACAATTTGTTGGAGGAGCGCGGTTTTCTAGAGCAATATTTTTGTTGCAGAGGTGGTTTTTGGGCATAGAAAGGTGGTTTTGCATAGCGTGGAGGTGGTTTTGCTCATTCCAGGGGGTCTGGAGGTCACTTTGGCCAAATATGAGAAAGTTTATACTCATTTGACTTGAAATTTCAAGCTAGATGCAGTGGTGACGTCCATTTTCTCATTCGAGACTCTGTTTTTGAGCTCATGCTTGTAACGACATTCTTGAAAAAGACATAATAAAGAGGTCGACGCTGGAAGCGAAAGGACCAGGAGACATAGCCAGGAAGTCTGGTGAACTTCTTTATTAAATTCTGTTGTGTTGATGTGTTTGAGCATGTTTTCAAATGGTTTAATTGTTTATGTTATTCGCAATCTTTTCGATACATTGTGTTAAGTAACATAAGCGAATTCACACATAGTCTATAATACATTTTTCATTAACGGATTAGTGCACCTCCCAAATCATCTTGGTACACTCGCTTGAAGGAACACAAAGGTGTCGCAGGTGGCATAAACGTGCATCCCGAAGATGAAATTTTGGAACTTGCTTGCCCTCCAAGAGCGTTTCGTATGTGTTATCGAATTCTGGATCATTCTTGTAAAGATGCAGCCATCCCGTAGTCTCGTGCCCACAAGAGTCAAGCACAATGGTTAGCACCATGACCGGCGGTTGGCTGAGGCAAGTTTCCACATCGTTGGTGCTGCCATTTTTGTACTTAATGTTCAAATGGAATTTTTGTAGGTATGTGGACCATTGCTGATGGTGATTATTCTGCAACTTCCCCTGTGTCTGTATCAAGTGCAAAGGTTCGCGGTCTGTGTGGAGGACCGTTTCCTTTCCCAGAGTGTAATGCTTCCATTGCCAATAGGCCCACACAATGGAATACATATCTTTGTCATAGGTGGGATACTTTCAGACTTTGTCTGAAACTGTCTCACTGTGATATGCCATGGGACGCCCTTGCTAAGTAAGAACTGTGCTAGTAGCATAGTTGGAGGCATCTGTCTCGATCTCAAATGGTTGCTGTAGGTTTGGTAATGTGAGCATTGATGCAGAGTAGAGGTGATGCTTCAACTCAAAAAACGCCTTCTGTTGGGATTCAGACCAAAATAATTTTTCTTTTGCTCCTCCTTTGGTGACTTGACTAAAAGGCCAAGTGATATGAGAGAACCCCCCCATATGGTAGAAGTTGGAAAGACCTAGAACGATGTGGAGCTCTGTGAGAGTGGTTGGGGCTAACCAATTCTGAATGAATTGTATCTTCGCTGGGTCCACATTCACACCCTGCTCATCAATGATGTGCCCTGGATACTGAACCTGGGTCATATCAAAAGTGAATTTCTCCAAATTGGCACACAACTTGTGTTGCTGTAGGGTTTGGATGACCTATTGAAGATGGTGGAGGTGCTCTTCGCAGCTCTTGTGGAAGATCAAAATTTCCTCCAGATACACCAACAGGAATGAGTTAGTGAAGGGTCGCATGACGTCGTCTATCAACCTCATGAAGGTTGCGGGGGCATTCGTCAAACTGAAAGGCATGACCAACCATTTGAAAAGTCTCTCCTTGGATTTGAAGGCAGTCTTCCACACATCAGAGGGTTCGATCGTACCTATTGATAACCAGACTTCAAGTCAATCTTCCTGAATTATTTGGCCCCTTTGAGTTGGTCTAGAAGGTCATCAATTTGTGGCATTACATACCTATTCTAGACAATGATCTTGTTTAGCGCTCAATAGTTAGTACAGAGTCTCCAGGTCCCTTCTTTCTTCTGTACCAAAATGATCAGGCTCCCATAGGGCGATGAATTTGGTCTGATGTGCCCTTTCTGCATCTGCTCCTAAAACTGCCTCTTGATTTCATCTTTCTCCAGAACAGAGCATCGATATATCGGTCCATTGGGTAGTGGCGTGCCTGGGGTCAGATCGATGGATTGATTGACCTGACAGTGTAGAGGTACCCCTGTGGGTGAGGTGAAGATGTCCCTTTACTCTTCCACAACCTTGTCCATCTATTGCTGTTGTGTGGAGGAGCCATGTTTGGAGGATGTGGCCACAATATTCTTCTTTCCCTGAGGGTGAATCATAAAGAAAACAAATTCCCCAGTCTCAGAAATGATCTTACTGCATTGCTTCGTAGTGATCAAAGAAATGGCGGTAGGCGGTGCTAGCTCCGGTATCCTGTACAACTTATTTCCCAAAGTAATAATAACAGTGAGAGGCCTAGATGCATACATAGTATGCCACTTCCACAAGTATGGTTGGCCTAATAATATATCACAAACTTCAAGAGAAGAAACATCACATAATACCTCATCTGTGAAGGGCTTGATGTTATAGGGAAGGCGACACTGTTGGCTGACACAAAGATCTCGTCCTTGGTGAAGCCACCTGATGTCGTACAAATGCAGGTGTGGTGGTCGGTAGGCCCAACCACTTCATGACCTTTGCTGAAATGAGGTTCTTTTGGCTCCTATTGTCGACAATGAACTGTAGTGGAGAACCCTTCACCCACATCTGTGAGTGGATGAGTCACCCCCCTCCTCTGGATCTTTGAGCTTATCCTTCTGGATCTTGGTGGTGGCAACATTGGCACTAGACTCTGCATCAATAATATTCTTCCATTTGTCATTCCCCTTATCATTTTCTGACTTAGAGTTATAACATGCCTCTGATTTGGAAGCCTTTAGCTCGACCACCAGTAACTGCTTGGCTCGAAACTCACTTGTGTTGTGAGTGGGGATCTTATGGAACTCACACCATTTCCTTGTATCTTTCTTTGTCTTTGTGGTGTTGTTCTTTGCTTGTGGATTCAGAAGGTTGTCCTAGGTCACCCACATTTGCTTTGTCCTTTGTTCTGTGGTTTGGGGGCACCCTTCCCTTGCTTCAGATTCATAGATCCAAAGTCTCACTTCCTCTGTTTAAATTTCTGCTCGATATTGACATCGTATTAATAGGCGACACCAAGCGAGGAGATGTCCAGGAACTCCATCTTGTCTTGGATGTAATTATGTAGGTAGCCGTGGTACTTGTGTACCAAATGCCTCTTAAAATCCTTGATACCCATCTTCGTGCGAAGGGCATGGAAAACATTTGTGAACTCCAACACATCTTGGTCCCTTCTCTACTGCAACGTGGTCCACTTTATGTATTTATCTTCATAGCTCTCGACAGGGTATTATTGTTCCTTGATGGTGTCTCGTAAAGAATTCTAAGTGGGTGTAGCTGAAAGCAGTGAGGATTCCCTCTCGTCCTTTTGTTCAAAGTGGGTTTCCCACTAGTCTTTGACAAATGGAGTGGCTTTGAGGAGTGCAAAAGTATTTTGTTCCCAATTGGAAAAGTCATGAACTAAAAAATATCCTTCCAACATATTTAACCATCTATCTACGACGTTTGCATCTATCTAACCTTCAAATATGAGAATTTCAAAGTTAACTTGTACCTTATAAGGAGTGGCACCTCTAGAGTGGCTGCTAGATGAAGATGCGTTGCCTATGGGTCGCTGCCGAAGGATTTGGGAAAAGTTATCCATCACCGCATTCCTTTGACGCTCGAGGTCTTCCTCGAGAAATATTTTGAAAGGATCCCCTGTCCCCTCGTCTTTCCTTTCTTCCACCATTTTAGGTCATCGAGGTTTACGAGGCTGGACTTGCTAAGGTTCAACCAGTTCGAGCCCTAACTCCTTATACCCTAACCTCATTGGGGACATGAAAAGAAAAACAGAGAAAGAGCAGACCGATTTGATACAACTTATCTGGACTTATGTAGGAACACAACCAAATACAAATATATACATAAACACAAAGATGAAGCAGAAATAAAACTTTATCTCATTAATATCAAAGAACTGAAATATTCTTACATATAGAAATTGAAATAAACTAGCTCGGGCAATGGTAGCTTATCTCTAAGAAGAAATGTGGGGGCTACATGCCTTTGAATTGTGTTACAATGAAGCACAAAGGCCTATTTCTTATTAAGAAACAATGGAAAACCATAAACATCCAAAAGCCTAACCCTAGGAGATAAAACGCCAAAGTTGTGGGCCCCATTTTGGTAAATTGGTACATCAACGTCCTGGGGTGATAACTTTGGTATACGATTTCTGTTTGGCCATCATAATACATCATTTCGAAGATCTCGAAGAGCAGGATGAAAACGAATGAATAACCTATTTTGGGACTTTTCTGGTCTCTCTATGGAATAGGCAGGTGGAAACCAATATCCACCTGGATCAGTCCTCCCCCTTGAGGAAGTAATGGTCCCCATTGCATTGAGTGCGTCTATGAGATGGGGAACTTCTACTGAACTTGGTCCTTGGTGAGCCACTTGCCTTGGTGCAAGAGTTGGCCAAATTTGAAAACCCTATACTGTTGGATATTCTGTTGGCGAGTGTTCTTAATCTACATGTCCATGATTTGATCAGTTGTGGCCTGTTCCATGCTGTATCTATTTAAATCTATTGGTGTGAGTTTCTCTGCAATGTCTGATGTTGCCAGTAATGGTGGAAAGTATGGTCGAAGGCGGTCCACCTTGAACACTAGGTGCAGGCCAAGGAATGGTGGAATGTTAAGCTCGAAAGCATTGTCCCCTATAACCTTAGTGATGGTGTAAGGCCCATATCGGAGTGGGCGAAGCTTGCGGTGGGGCCTAGCGAGGCGCTCCTTCTGTAAATGTAACCAAATTTTGTCACCCACCTAAAACTTGTGTGGCACCTGATGCTGATAATGGCGATTCTTGTACTTAAGATTGGCTATGTCCATTATGTCATGGACCTGCTGGCGGATGTGCTGAATGCGCTCATTGAAGTTGCTAGCCCTGTAAGCTTTGGACTGGACATGGGCCAAATCTACCTGAGTAGCTACAAATGGTATGGCCACCTCAATGGGACATAGTGGATGGAATCCAAACCCATCCTGAAAGTGGCTGTGGCCAGTTGAGCTATGGAGAGCTCTGTTGTAGCTATTCTAGACACAGGGGAGGCTATCATCCCATGTGCATGGATGCTTCAAGTTGTACATACGTCGAATGTGTATGATCATCTTGTTGGAGACCTCTGGTTGGCCATCACTTTAGGGGTGGAAAGCGGTGGACTTATTGAGCTTGGTATCCAACATTGATAAGAGATTTGACCAAAATGTACTTAGGAACCTGCTATCCCGATGTTGAGAAATGGAAACAAGAAATTCCAATTTAATTTGTCCTTGAATTAAAATTGTGAATTAAAATCAAATTCTATTCTCAAAGCAGCTTGTAAATAGTTAATTAAATTTAATTGACTTAATAAACCTAGAAATTTCGAGTTGGAATTCTTTCTGTAGTCATGTATATGTTCTCCCTAAATTTTAGGTGTCTAGGATGAGTTTATTTGAGTTGTAATTAGATAAACCAATTTGATTGAGTTATAGACAATTAAACTAGTTCTTACTGTTTGTGGAACTAGTAGAGGTCTAGTAGTGAGTTGGTGCACTGTTGCATCCTCAATGCTACTCCAGCTAACTGAATATTCCCTAATGAGAATCTCATGCATGTCAGTTTAGAGAAAGACCTATTTGAGACTAGAGTGCAAGGACAATGTACTATCAGTTGTAGAATGATCCGAGTTGTACAGATCATGCATGCAATAAGAAGATGTCCTAGATTTGGATTGAGCAGTTATGGAAGAAGGAATCCCCAATTAAATATGGGCTATTCCTCTCGGGAATTGCACATGGAAATAGGGGCTCAACAGGCAGAAAAAATTGGCTAAGTGTTGGTCAGTGCAGGCTTGTGAGGCAGAGAGTTGATCATACTTGTGAGGAATTGTTCTTGTGAGGACAAGCTTTGTATTATCACTCAGATTTCTGATTAATGTAGTAGATATTAGGGGTTTTGAGCAGTGGCTTTCCCCAGAGAAACAATTGTGTTTTGTGTCTTTGATTATCTTCCTCTTGTTGATTATTGTTTTTATCGATTCTTGGTTTCTGCTATTTAAAGAGTAGAGTATATTCTTGTCTTGTGTTTTAGTGCATTACATGAGCTATGAATATATAGGAAAATCTACATGGTATCAGAGCTTAGAGGATATTTTGAAGTTTTGAGTTTTGGGTTACAGGTGAAATTCGAATTTGCAATACATACTTGAGGATCGGCAAATGGCGTTCTACAGTTTGCGGCTCGAGTATGCCTTGGAAGGTAACTTGAACTATATAGCCTGGAAGGACAAAATGGAGGCTGTGCTAGAGGATAATGGCCTCAAGGAATTCGTTGATAAAGACAATCCTAATCTAGAAACATCAGATGCACAAAATCTGGCCAAATGGAAGAAGTGTTTGGCAAAGGCGAGGTGGATAATCCTTGAAGGAGTTTGATACCACATTGTCTTGAGTCTCCATGGGAAGGAAACTACGTATGATATGTGGAAAGCATTGACAAGCCTATTCCATAACAAAATCTACCTTAGGAAGTTGGCATTGAAAGAAAACCTTCAAAAAATCAAGACGGAGAAATTCGAGACCATTCCAAAACACTTGACCAAGTTGTTAGGGTCCCACCCTAACCCCCTTATCTATGTAATGGGACCACGTCATAGTCAAGAGTCAATAAAGCCCATATAATAATGTAAGTGGTTAATCCGCAATTAATAACGACCACAGTTAGTTGCAAATGGGCCGTAGTATTAGATAGATGGTTTAGTAATACGCATTATTGGTCCCGTGGTATTGCAACGTAGGAGTCATATATAAAGGATAGAAACTTCCTGCGAGGAGCATCGTGTCTTATTTTGTAATCGAGCCTGCTCTATTGGAGGTTGCCCCCCTCGAAGAGGCAAGTGAACATTACTCTCTGAATAATAAAATCATTGCTATTCTGTGTCCTGGGTATCTTTCTTTCGCATATTCTGTGTTCTGGGTCTCTTTTCTTCGCATATTCTGTATTTGGGTATCATTTGCAGGTTAAGAGCATAACAAGTGGTATCAGAGCACTTTCTAGGACCGGTGGGATCTCCATTTCGTAGCAAATTTTATTTGGCTCGAGACGTGTTCCGGTGTCTTTAAACCACGAGATCTGTCGTTGAGCGCATAAATCTGCGGATTTGGGGAGGCATGCACGCAGGAAATACAAGAGGTGGTCACGTCTGTTGGACTCCCTTGTAACCCCTGTGGGTACCCCTTCTAGTAGTAGCGCATTAGACAGAACTGCGCATAGACTATCTTCCACATACCCTCTGGGTATATCGGAAGCCCCATAGGCTCCCTGAAAACCTCGCCATAGATAAACCGTCGGCCATCTTGCGGCTACAGTACACTAAGAACAGCACTCGGAGAGATTACTCGCCCGTACGATAGGGTAGTCGGGTGGTACGGCTAAGGGTACGGTCGACCCTCCTTAGTTAGAGCCCTGAAACATTGGGCCGAGTACTACTGCCAGACCCTTATGTATATTGCGATCTATAACACCTGACACTCCTCAAGACCCTAGTTCCCTTTTTTCAATCATCATCTCTTCCAGATCCGCTTGAGCAAAGGAGTGCAGCAGCAGCAGACATCGGTCCCAATCAGCCATTCCGATCTATTAGATTCATTAGATCTGAAGAAGCAGTCAGTTCAGCCATCCAGCGCTACTCGATCCGCCATTCAGATCTCTCAGATCCACCAAACCAGAGGCATTGTGAAGGGTTCCTATACCAGGGTATAATTGTCGCAGGACTTTTGGCCGCATTGACATTTTGAGGATTTGGCGACTGCAGTATTGATCAAGAAGGAGTAAAACTCCGTTAGGAGTTTCAAAAA
>APFE030255244.1:84112-95636 GCA_000404065.3 Pinus taeda
ATTCTACGGACCATATCAAGTACTTCAACGCATTGGAGAAGTGGCCTACAAGTTGGCTTTGCCACCTACTGCAAAAATCCATCCAGTTTTTCATGTCTCATGCCTCAAGAAAGTGATTGGGAACAATTGCAGAATTCAGGATAGTCTACCGGAATTGGACGAAGAAGGATCCATCTGGCTTCAACCAGAACAGGTCCTCGACACACGAGTCAAGCAACTGCGCGGCCGCATGATTAAGGAAGTCCTAGTCAAATGGAAAGACACCTCTCCAAAAGATGCAACTTGGGAGCCAACCACAATTCTTCAGCAGTTTCCGCAGCTTCAGCCTTGAGGACAAGGCTAGTCTTAAGGGGGAGGGCATGTTAGGGTCCCACCCTAACCCCCTTATTTATGTAATGGGATCATGTCATAATCAAGAGTCAATAAAGCCCATACTAATAATTGTAAGTGGTTAATCCGCAATTAATAACGGAACCACAGTTAGTTGAAAATGGGTTGTAGTATTAGATAGATGGTATTATTAATACCACGGTATTGGCCCGTGGTATTGCATGTATGAGTCATATATAAAGGATAGAGACTCCCTGCGAGGAGCATCGTGTCTTAATTTGTAATCGAGCTCTGCTCTATTGGAGGTTGCCCCCTCGAAGAGGAAAGTGAACATTACTCTCTGAATAATAAAATCATTGCTATTATGTGTTCTGGGTATCTTTTCTTCGCATATTCTGTGTTCTGGGTCTCTTTTCTTCGCATATTCTGTATTTGGGTATCATTTGCAGGTTAAGAGCATAACACAAGTTCATTCACTGTCGTGATGAGCTTGGAAGCGTTGGAATAACTGTTTTCGAGGATGATATGGTGAGCCTAGCTCTCCTAGGCCTTCCCAAGAGTTGGAATAGCTATCATGACTCTATTAATGGGAGGGAGAAGCTTCCAGATTGGGAATGACTATGGTCGGATTTGATGCAGGAGGAGATCAGAAGGAACGCCAGAGATGGTTCCTCATCAAAGACTGATGATGAGGAAAACTGTGCCTTAGCAGGCAAGGAAAGGGAAAGGGAAGGCGTTCCATTCCAAACCAGATTCTTGCCATGGAGGTAAGAAGAAAGACATGATGAAAGTTAAGTGCTTTCATTGTTATGAGCCAGGTCATTTTGCTACAAATTGTCTGCTCAAGAAGTCCAATAAGAAGTCCTCGGGAGGAGCGGCAGGTGAGGCTTTGGCCTCTCAATTCAAATTGGACTTTACTCTCATTGCATGCATGGTGTCATCAATGATGGGTAGTGTATGGTACCTTGACAGTGGAGCTTTATTCCACATGACTGGTGACAAGGAGTTTTTTAGTGATATGGAGGAGAAAGATCTCCTGATGCATATCGAGATGGGTGATGACAGGAGGTATAGTGCTACTGGATTGGGCACAATTAATTTCTAGATGGACCAGGGTGCTCCTCTCACCTTGAGGAATGTTATGTATGTTCCCAGGTTGAAGAAGAACTTAGTATTGGTCGCCATGCTTGAGGATAGAGGCTATGCTGTGATCTTCTTGAAAGGAAAGGCGTTCCTTCGACACATAGCCATGGGTCAAGTAAATAAGATAGGGATTCGAGTTAAGAATCTCTATAATATGGAGGTAGAGGATTGTGCTGATTTGAGCAAGAAAGAAAAGAAGGTGCAGAGTCGAGACATTGGCGAGTTCTGGCACAGGCGATTGGGTCACTTGCATCATGGGGCTTTGAAAATCATGTAGTAGATCTCTACTGGTCTTCCCAAAGGTATGCTAGAGAAAGTTGATACATGCAAGTGGTGTACTTTGGGAAAATACACCAAGGCTTCCTTTCACGACAGAGATAATCGAGTAGAGACGATTCTAGAGTGAGTCCATTCAGATGTGTGTGAACCATTCTCGATAGAATCCATGACCAAACAAATGTATTATGTTATATTTGTTGACGATTTTTTTTGTAAATGTTGGATATTTTTCATGCAGAAGAAGGATCAAACTTTCACAAAGTTTTGTGAATTTAAAGCATTGGTTGAGAAAGAGTCTGGAAGGAAGGTTAAAGCTCTGAGGAGTCATAATGGTGGTAAGTATGTGTAAAATGGGTTTAAGAACTTCTGTGCAACAGAAGGGATTAAATGGGAGTTGACAACACCCCATAACCCACAACAGAATGGGGTGGCCGAGTGGAAGAAAAAAAGCATTGTAGGGGCAACATGAGCGATGTTGCATGATCAAGGCCTAGCATTACACTTGTGGATTGAGGCATGAAACACAACAATTTATTTGCAGAACCGTAGCCTGCATCAGATACTTGGGATGAAGACACCAGAGGAGGCTTATTTTGGTAAGAGACCAGATGTTGGTCACTTCAGGAATTTTGGGTCATTGGTATATTTCCATGTGACCAAATATGCATGGAAGAAGCTTGAGTCGACTATAGAGTTGGGGATATTTTTGGGTTACACTGATACACCTCGCAATTATCGGGTGTACTTTCCAACCAATAGGATGACAGTGGTTTGTAGGGATGTCAGGTTCGACGAGGAGAAGGCAACACGAGTTTTCCTTGAGAGGGAGCTTGAGCTACATGCGGTTGAGGAGATTTTACCTCCTAAGGTTGAGGAGCCTCAAATTGATGTGGAGAGGCCACATGGAGAGGATCTGGGAGTGGAGACATCCACTAAGGCAGAGTCTTCCAGAGATGGGAGAAAGCATACCAGAAAGTTGACAGGCTATTGCATGATGCACGTGAGAATGTGAGAGCACTCACATCTCAGCGCAGACAAAGGAGGTCACCTAAGAGGTACACTGGATACATGGCTCTTATGAGCAGATGTGTTGAGACAAAGCCATCTTCCTTTGAGGAAGCAGTGTAGCAACAGATTTGGGTTGATGCCATGGTGGAGGAGTTTGAATCCATAATTCGTAATAGTGTTTGGGATGTGGTCCCGAGATTGGAGGACAAGTCACTTGTGAGCTCTTGATGGCTTTACAAGGTAAATCAAGTTGCAGATAGTAGTGTGGAGAAGCGTAAGTTTAGGTTTGTGGCTTGTGGCTTTTCACAGGTAGAGGGGATTGACTATGATGAGACCTTTGCACTTGTTTCAAGGTACTCATCGATTAGATCTATATTGGCACTATTAGTGAAGATGGGTTGGAAGATACATCAGATGGATGTAAAGGCAACCTCCCTTAATGACATGATTGAGGAAGAGGTGTACATAGAGCAGCCTGAAGGTTTTGAGACCTTTGACCGTGAGTCGCATGTGTGTCGACTCAAGAGAGCGTTGTATGGGCTGAAGCAAGCACCTCGTGCTTGGCACACCAGGATCAATAGCTACTTCACTGGGTTGGGCTTCACCAAGTGTGAAGCAGATGTGAACCTGTACCACATAGTGGTGGAAGGTAAATTGTTGATCATTGTGTTATTGTCGACGATTTGATTTTGATAGGTGATGATCCGTTGATCAAGTCTTGCAAGGAGGACCTTGCAAGAGAGATTGAGATGAAGGACATGGGGCTCATGCATTACTTTATGAGCATGGAAGTATGGAAGGGTGATGGGGAATTGTTTGTGTCTCATGGAAAGTATGTCAACGAGATACTCAGGAGATTCTGCATGGAGAGCAACAAACCCATGGAGTCTCCTCTAGTAGGTAATTGGAGGAAAGAGGATGCTACTTTAGGGGAAGTAATGGAAGCCACTGCTTACAAGCAGCTTGTGGGTTCACTCATGTATTTGGTTAACACATGACTGGTTATGTGCTATGTAGTTAACCAACTTAGCCAAGCGATGGTTAGGCCTACCAAGTTGTATTGGAAGGCGACAAAGCATGTGTTGAGATACCTCAAGGACACTACTTAGTATGGATTATGGTACAAACAGACGGAGGGAGTGGAGCTTCAAGGCTTCACCGATGTATATTGGGCTGGGAGTCCATTTGACAACAAGAGAACATCGGGAGGGATCTTCAATATTGGGTCAACAAAGGTTTCTTGGTTCAACAGGAAATAAAGATCGGTTGCACTCAGTTCAGTAGAGGCATAGTACATCGCTGCAAGTCAGACAACATGTGAGGCCATTTGGATGAGGAAGCTTCTGGCTGGTTTCTTTGGTCAGCAGATGGATCCATATGTGATTTACTGCGATAATTAGAGTTGTATCAAACTCTCTGAAAATCCTAATTTTCATGATCGGTCCAAGCATATTGATATCCGATATCGTTATCTCAGAGATTGTGCATTGAGGAAAATTATGTTGTTGGAGCACGTTCCCACGGAGGAGCAAGATGCTGATATTTTGACAAAGGAATTGTTAAGATGTAAATCCAAGTTTCATAGAGACATGATCAGGGTAGCTGATAATCCATTTCTTGTTGAGAGGGAGTGTTGAAAAATGGAAACAAGAAATTCCATTTTAATATGCCTGTGAATTAAAACCGTGAATTAAAATCAAATTCTTTTCTCATAGCAACTTTTAAATAGTTAATTAAGTTTAATTGACTTAATTAACTTAGGAATTTCGAGTTGGAAGCCTTTTTTTATTCATGTATATGTTCTCCCTAAATTTTAGGGGTCCAGGATGAGTTTATTTGAGTTGTAATGAGATAACTCAATTTGACTGAGTTATAGACAGTTAAACTAGTTCTAACTGTTTTTGGAACTAGTAGAGGTCTAGTAGTGAGTTGGTGCACTAGTGCATCGTCAATGCTACTCTAGGTAGCTGAATATTCCCTCATGAGAAACTCATGCATGTCAGTTTAGAGAAAGACCCAGTTGAGACTAGAGTGCAGGGACAATGTACGATCAATTGTATAATAATTCGAGTTGTACAGATCATACATGCAATTAGAAGAGGACCTAGATTTGGATTGTGCAATTATGGAAGAAGGAATTCTCAATTAAATATGGGCTATTCCTCTTAGGAATTGTGCAAAGAAATAGGGGCTCAACCAACAACATAGATTGGTGAAGTGTTGGTCAATGCGGGCTTGTGAGGCAGAGAGTTGATCATACTTGTGTGGAATTGTTCTTGTGAGAACAAGCTTTGTATTATAACTCAGATTTCTGATTAATGCAATAGATAATCGGGGTTTTATGTAGTGGATTTCCCCAGAGAAACAATTGTGTTAGGTGTCTTTGATTATCTTCCTCGTGTCGATTATTGTTTTCATCGATTCTTGGTTTCCGCTGTTTAAAGAGTAGAGTAGATTATTATCTTTTGTTTTAGTACATTACATGAGCTGTGAATCTATAGGAAAATATACAACCAATCTGAGATAATGGATTGTGAGATCCAAAAGTGTACCCACACTCGTTAAAAGAAGAGCTTACCAGTGGCTTATTCTGTGATACTCTTCTTGCAGGCCGCCAGAATGGCCATCTTAGAGAATTTGTCGACAACCACGAAAGCGTAGTCGTTTCCATGCTTAGTAGAAGGAAGGTCCGACATGTAATCCATGGAGATGGATTCCCAAGGTTGACTAGGAGTAGGCATATGAGTGTATAGACCTTGCTTCTTGATGGTTGGTTTGGAAGTAACGTAGGCAGTGCAGGATCTGATGTACTTCCCAACATCTCGTTGAAGGTTTGGATAATAAAAATAGTTATGCAACACTACCACTATTTTCTATACCCTAAAATGTCCAGCAAGCCGACTGTAGTGCACATCCAAAACCATCTTGGCATGCTCACTTGAAGGAACATAGAGGTGTCCCGGGTGACATAAAATTGCGTACTGGAGGTTAAAATTTGGAACTTTCTTGCCTTCCAGGAGCGTCTGGTATGTGTTTTCGAATTCTAGACCGCTCTTGTAAAGATGCGGCCACCACTCCGTCTCGTGCCCACAAGAGTCGAGCATAGTGGTTGATACCATGATCGATGGTCGGTTGACGCAGTATGCGACATAGTTGGCACTGCCCTTATTGTACTTAATGTTCAGATGGAACTCTTGCAGTATGTGTACCATTTATGATGGCGGTCATTTTGCAAATTCCCCTTTGTCTATATGAACTGGAGAGGTTGGTGGTCTGTGTGGATGACCGTTTCCTTTCCTAGAATGTAATTCTTCCATTGTCAGCAGGCCTGCACAATGGAATACATATCTTTTTCATAGGCGGGATACTTTCAGACTGTGTCTGAATGTGTTTCACTGTGATATGCCATAGGATCCCCTCATCAATAGCATAGTCAGAGGCATCTGTCTCAATCACAAATGGTATTCCAGGTCTGGTAATGTGAGCACTGATGCAGAGTAGAGGTGATGCTTCAACTCGACAAACATATTTTGTTGGGATTCAAACCAAAAGAAATTTTATTTCACTCCTCCCTTGGTGACTTGAATCAAAGGCCAAGTGATATGAGAGAACCCGAACATGAACCTGCCGTAGAAGTTTGTAAGACCCAGAAAGTTGCGAAGCTCTGTTAGAGTGGTTGGGGCTGGACAATCCCGAATGAATTGTATCTTAGTTGGGTTCGGTCCCACATTCATACCTCTCTCATCAATGATGTACCCCAGATATTGAACTTGGCTCATACTAAAAGTGTATTTCTCCAAATTGGCACACAACTTGCATTGCCGCAGGGTTTGGAGGACCTTTCGAATATGGTGGAGGTGCTCTTCACAACTTTGGCTGAAGATCAAAATGTCATCGAGATACACCACGAAAAATGAGTTAGTGAAGGGTTGCAAGATGTCGTCCATCAGCCTCATGAAGGTTGCAGGGGCATTCATCAACCCGAAAGGCATGGCCAACCATTTGAAAAGGCCCTCCTTGGATTTTAAGGAAATCTTCCACACATCAGAGGGTTCGATTGCTACCTGGTGATAACCAAACTCCAAGTTAATGTTTCTATAATATTTGCCCCCCTTGAGCTGGTCCTGAAGGTCATCAATTCGTGGGATTGGATACCTATTCTAGACAATGATCTTGTTCAATGCCCTATAGTCAATACAAAGTCTTCAGGTCCTGTTCTTCTTCTATACCAACATAATCAGGCTCCCACATGGTGATGAACTTGGCGTGATGTGCCCTTTATGAAACAACCCCTGAATTTGGCTCTTGATTTCATCGTTCTCTAGAATAGAGTATCGATAGATCGGTCCATTGGGTAGCGAAGCACCCAAGTTTAGATTGGTGGAGTGCTTGACCTGATAGTGTAGAGATACCCCTATGGGTGAGGTGAAGATGTTGCTATACGCCTCCGCAACCTTGTCCATCTGCTGATGTCATGTGTAGTAGCCCTGTCTAGAGGCCATGGCCACAATATTATTTGTGCCGTGAGGGCGAATCATAAAGACAACAAATTTCCTGATTTGGGAAATGATCTTACTCCATTGCTTCACTGTGATCAAAGAAATGACAGTAGGTGGTGCTACCTATGGTATCTTTTACAACTTATTTCCCAAAGTAATAATAACAATGCGAGGCCTAGACTCATACATAACATGTCGCTTCCAAATGTATGGTTGGCCTAATAATACATCAAAAACTTCAAGAGGAGAAATATCACAAAGTACCTCATCAGTGAATGACTTGATGCAGTAGGGAAGGCGACATTGTTGGTTGACACAAAGATATTTCACTTGGTGAAGCCACCCGATGGTGTACAACTGCAGGTGTGGTGTGGTCGGTATGCTCACCCGCTTAATGAGATATGCTGAAATGAGGTTCTTTTGTCTCCCGCTGTCGACAATGAACTGCAACGGAGAACCCTTCATCCACATCTGTAAGTGTAAAAGTCACTCCCCTTCTCTAGATCTTCGGGCTCATCCTTTTAGATCTTGGTGGTGGAAATGATGGCACTAGGCTCTACCTTAATAACATGCTTCCATTTGTCATTCCCCTTGTTGGTTTCTCACCCAGAGTCAGAAAATGCATCTGATTCGGAAGCCCTTAGCTTGCCCACCATTTACTGCATGGCTTGGTACTCACTTGTGTTGTGAGTGGGGCTCTTATGGAACTCACACCATTTCCGTGTATCCTTGTTTGCCTTCGTGGTGATGTTATTTTCTTGCAGCTTCAACATGTTCTCTTAGGTTGCTCCACCTTGTCTTTGTCATTTTTTCTGCAGTTTAGGGGTGCCTTTCCCTTGCTTCAGATTCACATATCCAAAGTCTCACTTCTTCTATTTAAATTACTACTTAATCTTGATAACATATCGATAAGCGATGCCAATTGAGGATATGTACAAAAACTCCATCTCATCCTTGATGTAGTTGTGTAGGTAGCCGTGGTACTAGAGTACTAAATTCCACTCAGAATCCTTGATACCCAGCTTCGTGGAAAGGGTATAGAATACATTTGTGAACTTCGACAAATCTTGGTCCCTTCCTTGCTGCAGCATGGTCCACTTTATGTATTTATCTTCAGAGCTCCCGACATGGTATCCTTGATGGCGTCTCAGAAGGAATTTGGGTGCGGTTGAAAATAATGTGGACTCCCTCTCATCCTTTTGTTCACAGTATGTTTCCCACCAGTCTTTGTCATGTGGGGCGACTTTGAGGAGTGCAAAAGTAATATTTTCTTGATTGAAGAGTCGTGAACTGAAAAATATCCTTCCAACTCTTTTAACCATCTATCTGTGGCGTCTGCATCTATTCGACCTTCAAATATGGGAACGTCAAAGTTAAATTGTACCTTAAAACGAGTGGCGCCTCCAGAGTGGCTACTGGATGAAGATGAGTTGCCTGTGGGTAGCCGTTGAAGGCTCTGGGAAAAGTTATCCATTATCACGTTCCTTTGTCGATTGAGGGTTTCCTCAAGCAATATTTTGAAAGGTTCTCCTGCCCCCTCATCTTTCTTTTCTTCCGCCATGGGAGGCGGTCGGGGTTTGCGAGGCTGGTCTTGCAAAGGTGCAACCAGTTCGAGCCCTAACTCCTTATAGCCTAACCTCATTGGGGACATGCAAATAAAACATAGAAAGAGCAGACCTCTATGATACCACTGATATGGAATTACGTAGGAACACAATAAAATACAAATGTATACATAAACATAGAGATGTAGTATAAATAAAAATTCATTTCATTAATATAAAATAAATGAAATATGCTTACATAATGAAATGGAAATAAGCTAGCTCAGGCGATGGTAGCTTATCTCTGAGAAGAGATGTGGTGTCTACATGCTTCTGAACTATGTTACAATGAGGCTTAAAGGCCTATTTATTATTGAGAAATAATGGAAATCCCTAAACATCCAGAAACCTAAACCTAGGAGATGAAGCGCCAAAACTGTGGGGCCCCATTTGGGTAAATTGGTACATTAACTTCCCGGGGTTGTAACTTTGGCATACGACCTTTGTTTGGCTATCATAATACCTCGTTTTGAAGATCTTGAAGAGGAGGTTGAAAAAATGGGAGAAATGATTTGGGACTTTTCTGGTCTCTCGGTTTTCCCTAAAAATGTCTTTATTCCCTCAAAACAATTCCAGAAGTTTATGACCCGAAAAAATACCAAAAATAATAAGTTGTGCTACGATTAAGGAAATTGAAAATAAAAAATAGTGGGGGTCCATGTGGAATAGGAGGGTATCCACCAATATCCACCTGGATCAATCCTCCCCCATTCGGAAGCAATGGTCCTTATTGTGTTGAGTGCCTCCATGAGATGGCAAAACTTCTGCAGAACTTGGTCCCTGTGAGCCACTTTCTTTGGTGCAGGAGTTGGAAAGCTTTGATAATCCAATACAGTTGGATCTTCTGCTGATGAGTGTTCTTAATCTGCATGTCCATGATTTGATAAGTTGTGGCCTATTCCATGTAGTTTGGGTTTAAATCTGTTGGTGTGAGTTACTCTGCAATGTCTGAAGTGTCCAACAATGGTGGAAAGTATGGTCGAAGGCAGTCCACTTGAACACTGGGTGCAGGGCAAGGAATAGTGGAATGCTAAGCTCAAAAGCATTGTCCCCTACAACCTTAGTAATGGTGTAAGGCCAATATTAGAGTGGACGAAGCTTGTGGTGGGGCCCAACGAGACGCTCCTTCTGCCAATGTAACCAAACTTTCTCTCCCACCTGGAACTTGGGTGGAACCTGATGCTTATCATGGCACTTTTTGTACTTAGCATTGGCTCTGTCCAATATATCATGGACCTGTTGGTGGATGCATTGAAAGCATTCAATGAAGCTCTTAGCCTTGCCAACTTTAGACTAGATGTTGTCACTTATTGCAAAATCCATTTTCAACTATCCAAAGAGTAAATGAGAAGAGAAATTTGTAGTCATCTTCCGAGCCACAAAAGGACTCAAAACCTACATTAGACCCTCTCCATTGGAAAGTGCTATGAACAAGATTTCCAACGACATGTGAAATTCCAAAAATGAACTCCTGGATCAAAAGATATGGTCTGTTGAAGTTTCAAGGATTAAAGCCTTAGGAAGTAAAGAATATTGATGATCGCACATCGTAGCATCAAGCATATCTGTAGGTTTTAACCTCGTACATAAATTACCTGCATACGAATTCTAAAACACAGAAAATAAACATTCGAGATCATAACACATAAAACACATATACACAAAGATTTTCCCTTGGATCCCAAAACCAGGACTACTAGCTTGATTTTTTGTTATGTTCCTTTCAATGTTACAATACATATTTATACATGTCGAAGCATCCAATACCATGCACCGAAAACCATCGCATCCAAAACCATGGATTGAAAACCATCGCATCCAAAACCATGGACTGAAAACCATCGCGTCCAAAACCATGTGCGAAAAACATGCACAAAACCATAGGTAGGTCTGCCTAACCTAATATAGGGTCCAAAACCAAAATTTTCTGGGGCACTGCCCTGGACCCCATAGAGTGGGGTTACTTGCACCCCTAAAACCCCCTGTGACTCCCCTCACTACGTAATCGGCGCAATGAAGGGGGGGCTCTGCCCCCCTTTTAACCCCCCGGTTAACTACGTAGGCTAGTCGTGGAAATAATATAACACAACCCAACATTCTCCCACTTGTTGTTTTCTTTCCACAGGGGGCCACAAGAGAGCTTAGTCATTTATCTAGCCTTGCAACACCCATTTTTTCTCTACACCAAGAGAACTTCTCAAAGCTTATAGATTTTGTCAATGCATCTGCAGTATTCTGCAAAGTGTCCACCTTTACCAACAACACCTTTTTGTCTTCTATCATATCCCTCACAAAGTGATACTGAACATCAATGTGCTTTGTCTTTGAATGATAAGCAGGGTTCTTTGCCAAGAAAATTCACTTTGGCTGTCATAGTCTATCCTTATAGCTCCCTGTACTAACCCCATACTTGAACACAATCTCTGCAACCAAACTGCTTCCTTGCTTGCATGAGTGGCTGCCATGTATTCTGCCTCTGTAGTTGATAGTGCCACTACAGATTGTTTCTTACTCATCCAACTGACTGCACCTCCAAATAGGTTAAACACATACCCACTTGTAGATCTTCTCTGATCCAGATCTCCAGCCAGTCTGCATCAACAAAGCCACGAATATCCAACACTCTATCCAATCCTGGTCTTCCTTGGTAGCACAAACCAT
>APFE030255250.1:0-19252 GCA_000404065.3 Pinus taeda
TTCAGGTGGAACTTCTGGGAAATGATGTAATCAGTTGACCATGATCTTTTAGGGTATGAAACAACACTTTTAGGGGTTAAAGAGCCCTTGGTTTATTGACATATATGATTGGGGTTGCAGTGCTCAAATATGTTTATAACACCAGTTATAACACAACACAATAGCCTAGTAGTGGTTAGGTTTTATTCCCTAAACTCTTAACTAGAGTTACAATAGGGACTCTTCTAGAGTATTCTTTATCATGATTACATGGCTATCCCATTTTCCTTGAGTAACGGGTACTGACATGGCATCCTCTCAAATTATGGTGGTCGAAATAGGAAGGTTAACTTTTGAGTGACATAACTTTTTTTTAGGGACTCTTACATCATTGGAAATGTATTTGTGTGTAGAATAGGAAATAAAGTGTTGTGATAAATAAAAAAAGATTCCCCCAACATTCCATTTGATGCCTCAAAATTATCGTGGAAGGTTTCATACCCCAATTTGCCAAACTAGGTCCCACCAGTAAAAATGGTCCTATGAGTTGATTCCTCCACTTTTTCCACTATGAAATCATCAATATGGATGAAAAACAATATAATGATCTAATCTAGATCAACATGTAAAATGAAAGACATTTATTTTAATATATAGATTTTACAAAATCCTTTCTCTTAACTTGTTTATTTTCAAAGTCCATTGGTCTCCCTTATTGCACACTATTTTCTTCAAGAGATATGTGTGCATAGTTCGAATAAAATTTACATAATATCTCGTAAGACCAAAAAGTCCTCTAAAACCTTTGATGTTCTTAGAAATGGGCCATTTAGTGATAGCTTGAATCTTTTTGAGGGTTAACCTTGACCCCTTCCTTTGAAACAATAACTACTATACTTCATGTTTCCCAAAAGCACATTTGGACATTTTTACTAGAATAGTTAATTACTTATAATAATTTGTAGGATTTTCTCTGCATGTTTAATTTGATCTTCCCATAACTTGTCATAGATAACTATATCATCAAAGAAACCAAAACAAACTTTCTCAGATGAGCTTGATTTTTTTTGTCCATAATGCTTTCAAAGCAGAAGAAGTATAAGTTAACCCAAAAGGCATAACCAAGAACTCATAGTGCCTTTCCTATGTTCTAAAAGTTGTTTTTGGAATGTCTTATTACTTCAATATAATTTTAACCCAAAAGACATGACCAAGAATTTATGGTGCGTTTCCTACACTTCGCTTCAATAGAATAAGTGTAGTAAAAACCCCACTATAATCCCTTTTTAGGAAAATTTCCATTCTAATTGATATTTCACACTTCGTACCTTGATATATGTTTGATCTGAACTTAAACAGGAACGTGAAAAATTACACATATAACCATAAATACATAAATGCAACAGAAATAACACTTTATTTCATTAATACCAGTATACTGAAATACAAACATAATGGAAATAAACTAGCTCAGGCGATGGTAGCTCATCTCTAAGAAGAGATGTGGTGGCTACATGCCTCTCAACTATGTTACAATGAGTCTCAAAGGCCTATTTATTATTGAGAAACAATGGAAAACCCTAAACATCCAAAAACCTAACCCCAGGAGATGAAGTGCCAAAATTGTGGGCCCCATTTGGGTAAATTGGTACATCAACTTCCCGGGGTCGTAACTTTCGCATATGATCTCCGTTTGGCTATTATAATACCTCGTTCCGAAGATCTCAAAGAGAAGGCCACAATAAATATAAAGAAATATTGGGAAGTTTTCGGTCTCTCCGTTTTCCCTAAAAAATTCATTTAGGGTCTCAAAACGGCTCCGGAAGTTCAGGACCCAAAAAATGCCAAAAATAGTAAATTGTGCTACAATTAAGGAAACCAAAAAACTGAAAGAGGCTGTGTTGGGTGTTCAAGTGGAATAGATGGGTGGCCACCAATATCCACCTGGATCATTCCTCCCCCCTTAGGAAGCAATGGTCCCTATTGCGTTGAGTGCCTCCATGAGATGGGGAAACTTTTGTTGAACTTGGTCCCTGGTGAACCACTTGCCTTGGTGAAGGAGTTGGCCAGCTTTGACAGCCTGATATAGTTGTATCTTCTACTGGTGAGTGTTCTTGATTTGTGTGTCCATGATCCGATCAGTTTTAGCCTGTTCCATGTAGTCTGGGTTTAGCACTATTGGTGTGAATTGTTCTGCAATGTCGAATGTGTCTAACAATGGTGGAGAGTGTTATCACCAAAAAATTGATTATCTAGCCTAATTTACTAGATGGATCGAAGTACACCACATAAGGCCAATTTTACCATAGTAAAATTTCTTTCACTGTGAGAAATTACTTAATAAACCACATATGTTAAATTATTTATAATTAAACCCATGAAGAATAATTAAATAAATCACTATTTATTTAATTATCTTCTAGGAATAATTAATTAAACCATTGTTTAATTAATATTCCTTGTCAAGGTCGGCGGAGGCGGCTGGTTGGTAAAGTTGGACTCGTCATGACGGTGAGATCCTGTGCTCAAACCCGAGCAAGGGCGTTGACTAGTCACGAGAAAAAGCTTATCCTGGGCCAAGCCCGTCCACCTTTTAAGGTTGGCAGAGGCGACTAGTTGGTAAAGTCGGACTCGTCATGACGGTGAGGTCCTGTGCTCAAACCCGAGCGAGGGCATTGACTAGTCGCGAGAAAAAGCTTATCTTGGGCCAAGCCCGTCCACCTTTTAGCCCCACGGGGGTAGGCGAGTTGGTAATCACATCGCGGTGAAGTTCGTTAGAAAGGCGAGCTCCGCACTGAAGGTCACGAGTTCAAATCCCCCGGACTAACCCAGAGCCTGTGGAGAGGGGCGGGCGCATCCTCCCAGTGGTTATAGAGGTAGCGGTCAGAATCAACCCTGTGTAACACGAGTCGCGAGGCTGCCCCTGTTGCCGATTCCACTGTAAAAAAAAAAAACATTCCATGTCATATTTGACCCAATTCTGAAAAATCAACACATAAATTATTAATTATCTTATTTTTCTCTAAAAATAATTAATCAATCATTAATTAATCATTATTCCTTGTCAAATTTGACTAAATCCCTCAGGAATAATTAAATAAATCATTATTTGTTTATTATCCCTTAACCAATTTCTTGAGATGATAAATAAATCATTTATTTATTTTTTATTTCTAAATAAAAATTTAAATACTTTTTCCCTCCTAACCAAATATAATAAAATATTCCAAGTGGTTATTCCAAGAATGGGGTTAATAATATTTTATTATTGCTCATTATTTGAGGATAACTCGATATTTTGTTATAAATAGAAGGGTTTTCCATTCATTATTCACTTTTGATTATTTTCATTGTTGCACTCATTGCTGTAACTCTGATTATTTTCATTGTTCACCACCACTTTTCTTCCATTTGAGTTCCCATTGAGTTCAAATATTTTATTTGTTGGGTTTACAGATTATAGAGGAGAGAGACTCTACACAAGCTGAAGACGTTTGAGGATAGCCAAGAACCCATCCCATAGAGGGGGAATGGTAACATTTATTTGTGTCCTTCATAGGTGTTATAATAGAAATCTATTCTTTGTATATCCGGTTTTCATTGGATGATTGGAGTTATCATTGTTTCTTTTTGTTGTTTAACTATGATTGTGGCATAGATCAGGACTTTGGCAGATTTTGTTTCTATCAGTTGCTGTAGATCTACAATGTTTCGCAGCCATTTATATTGTTGAGACTGTTTGTTATCCATAGCCTTAAGCGTTTTCTTTTCGTACATATTTGAGAAGAATACACTACAACAAAATTGGCGACTCCACTTGTTTTTTACTTCAGATCCAGAAACCTGGGTGACCTTTAGTTTTTAGCTTAGGGTTTCTTCTTTTTTTAGTCTCTTAATGTTGTTTTCTAGCTTTTTAACTCTAGATCTATTAAATTTCTGACTTCTGCAAGTTTTCTCGTCTTTTTCGCAAGTCATAGGAACCAGCTGCAACAAAGACGACAATTCTTTCTTCGATTTGCCGACTGAGAATCAAGGAGCATAAATCATACTTTTTAGCCCAAAAAGTGTGATCTGGAGTCCAAAGAGCACCTTTTAGCCCAAAAAGTGCAATCCCCCCTGAAAATAGGTCAGTACCTGCAATTTTATGGTTTCCGGGTTTTTATCAGATATGTTTTTGGGGTTTGCCGAGAGCTGTCTACTGAGTTGTTTGACCTCTATCTCATCTTGCTTAGGCCTTGATATACTCTGATTTACTAGTCGAAGTGGAATTTATCCCCTTAGGGCTTCTAGTACGCTTCCACCTTTATATGAGGAGTTTACCTGAGTGAGTAGTCTGAGTTTCCACAACATTTTCAGGCTTATTTTCCATATTTGTACCCTTCTATTTTAGATCTCCAAAGATAGGTTGTTTCCATCGATAGTTTCACATTAAACTTGTTTGGTCATTAGCCTTAGGGTCCCATCATTTGCCCTAGGGTTTTCACCCATCTCCCTATCATTTTGTAGCGATCTTCCCGTTTGGTTTTTTGTTGTTGCTGCACCACTTTCCAACAACCTAGTGTCATTCGATCCCAGTCATACCAACAATTAGATCTCTTGACGTTTTTTGTGTGTTTTTCAGTATATTTTTCCACCAACCAGCACAATGTTTCAAACCCAGTTTGGGTGGGGTCTAGTTAATTGTTTTACTATTCATTTTCTATTGTTAATTTCAGTTTATTTTCAACAAGATTTTTTATTTTGTACAAACATGATCTGGGCTTAATCAATAAATACAATTGCACACAATCACACCTTAAGTGAAGGGCACTTGGCTTACACCACCAAGCCAAGACTTAACATAATAAATTTATCTACCCTCATCGAGACAAAGGCATATTGTTGATCTCCCTTCACCATTTCTATGTCATGTGTGTCTTACCACCATTGCGCCACCAAGGCATTTGTTGTGGAGACTATTAGGCCTTCACCGCCAGTTTCTTCTTGTGCATATTACCCCTCCCCGTCGGGTTCGATTTCATAGCCCTCCAAGTCCCCATACTGACTCTTCTCCTGGTTCATCTGATTCCTCATTTGATTCCGAGCCTCCTTCACCACATATTGTCACCATGTCTGGACCCACAGTGGGTGCAGGAACCCAACCTGGTGTTGGCTTCGGTTCTATCTCGGTAGTCACATCAAGCGGAATAGTCTCAGGAACCGTTCCAACAACCCCCATGCTCCCTTTTATGGCTGGGTTAAGTCTCCCAATTTTAGCTAGTTGATAAACAACCCTATACACCATGATGCTGGATGGCCTACTATGCCGACTAAGCTTCCCTTAGACATACCAAATTTTGAGGGTAATGTTGGAGAGGATCCTACCAACCATGTCCGCTCCTTCCACATGTGGTGTTCGTCCAACTCGATTACCGATGACTCCATTCATCTTCGGTTGTTCTAATGCACACTCACTAGAGACGCTACAAAATGGTGTGTAGACTAGCCCACCACATCTCATTCCATTTTCGTGACTCTTGCTAAAGCATGCCTCTCATATTTCCAGTTACCTCTCCGGTACGACAGTTGTATGGAGCTATTGACCTCATTTCGTCAGTACTTTGCCACTCGCCTTTCTGACCATGTTCAAGAGTGGCGTAGAAGGAGGAGCACATGCTGTGCCCCGCCCTTCGAAGACCATGTCTACCTAGATTGGTTTATGAGGAGCCTTTTATCTCCCATTATAAAAGATGTCGCATCCCATTTTCCTAAGACCGAGGAAGAATGTTAGGCCCCTATACTACTAGTGTAACCCCTTATTGTTATTAGTACAACCCCCTTATTATATTGATGTACCCATGTAGTGCCCATATTGTTACTATTGTGCCCCATAGAAGCCCACTATTGTTATTATTGTGCCCTACATTATTATTGTTATGTCGGCTCTGATTATGTTATGAGCCCTTAGACTCCTATATATAGAAAGGAGGTCTTTTCATTTGTATCATCCAAGAATTGTTCATTTATGTAATGTAAAGGAGGTTGCCCCCTCAAAGAGGCTGAATTCTAAGGTGTGGATCTCTGTTTTCTATCTTTTTGTGAGCTGGTTTCATAACAAAGAAGGTCTCCAAATCGCTCTGAGATATGCCCTGATTTATGCACAATCCGGTTATGTCTATATCGTCATTCTAGACCTTCCCAATCTTGGATTGGAAATGCACCGGGGGCATCTCATGCCTCTGAAAATTTTGTTGGAACCCTTTCACACCCTTCGCCATATACTCAACAAAGTTATGGCTATCCGTGGGGGCACCAGTTCCTCCAACACTTATGCCCCTCCAGCTAGCAACATGCTTTCAGGTCCCCAACCTATCTACCAAACCGTTGCTTCCCAAGATCCCAAAGGGACCATTACGTCGTAATGTAACTTCTAACCGAGCTGCCCATACATACAATATAGTACACGAATTGGCATAATCACATGCTGCCATGTCGATGCTGGAGGTACTCTAGATGTGTCCATCTCAAAAGAAAGCTCTACAAACTACTTTGGGTGTAGTAGATCCTTCTGACGATCATTTGATTGTATTCCTAGTTGATATATCAGAACATCCCCCATTGCCTTCATCCATTGCTTTCCAGATACCAGTCCGAGTTCATAATGCCATCATCTCCCGATGCATTATTGACGAAGGTGCATCAACCCGTGTGATGTTCATTTCCATTTGGAAACAACTTAAGTCACCTAAGTTGTCCCCCAGCACCATCACTTTGCATGCTTGGGACAGACACTCCTCCCAACCTCTTGGCATGTACCACAATTGTCTAGTGACTCTTGCGGGCAAGACTATCCATGTAGACATTGAGGTTATTGATGCCCCTTTAGATTACAACATTCTCTTGGGTTGTAGTTACACATATGCCATGTCAGCCATCACATCTGCAATTTTTTGCATGATGTACTTCTTCCATGAAGGGAAGATCGTTACCATCCATCAGTTGACTTACTACGAGCCAACATTCGTGACCTCCCCCAATTCCATTATCTCGTCAATGTCAGATAAGCAATCTCTAAATAATCTCATAGGCATTTCAACCAGAGTCTACAAATATTCCTCATTGTTGAGTGCTTTCCCCTTGGTCCCCCCCCCCCTCTCATCTTAGAGCCTAACTCTATGAGTGTTTGCATGTTACAAGTGTCACAGGCTACTCTCAAGCAGTCTCATACATCTGACCAACAACTAGCTCCTCAGCACCCTACTATTACCATCCCAGCTGAGTCCTCTAGATCCACCCCCTAGGTCCTCCATTTGTGGGTGCCTCTCTTATGTTTCCACTAGGAACTATTCCTCCAGGTCTCAACCATCTAAGAGCCATTTCGTCGAGACATTACTCTGCAGGCCAGATACCTTTCATATTTCCCCCTCTGGCAGTATTTTCTGTTCTTGTCATGGCTTCGCTGGTCTTTCCTAACATGACTTTGGGGATCCTAGTATGGTACATCGATCCCCCCTGCGAGCATTCTGCCTGGTCAGCTAATACCTTGTCATGCTTTGACCCGAGTTCAACCGGTCTTGACAGCCCTGCCACTCCTTTAGTTCCATCACAACCTCATCAGGTGTTGAGATTGCAACAAGATGATGGAGCTTAGTGAAAAGAGTCGCCTTCACTAAGTGGGCCCGCAGGCTATTTTTGGCGCAAGTCTATTTTTAGACTATGTCTATTTTTAGACATATGGATCATGTCTATGGATTGCAGGTTGTTGTTTATGGATAATTGATCAAGTTGGGAAAAATAGATGGACTTCTATTTTTAGACCACAGCGGAGTGACTGCTCAGTCTAAATATAGAGCAGTCAAATATTATTAGCTCATAATAATATTTAGACTATAAACTTTGTCTTATTCTCTTGGAGCACTTCAGGATGAGCTACGGATGTGGTACATGCAGATCCCAGAAGGAAATACGTGGTTTCCTATGGGATGACTAATATTTGCATGCAGGACTTCAGTTAGAACTCAAGTGAGTTGAGTTTAGTGGACTGGAGGTGCAGTTGATGGAGTTGTGTTCAGTTTAGCTTTGTTAAACGGGTTGTATTTAGTCTAACTGGAAAATAGACTAAAGATGAGTTGGGTGAATTAGTTATTAATTAATTCACAAGTTATTAACTCATAATAAAACTAATGAATACATCAATTAACTCAGTTGCATGTCAGTGCATGTTCAGTTCAACAGGGATAGGTGTTAGAGAATCAGATTGCTATCAGTTGCGACTATAGTTGTGCATCAGATCTCGCACAAATCAAGGGATTGAGTATGCCAATGAGTTTGCTCATGTATTTGCCCACATTGTACCTTGTGCTCACGTGATTTAGCCAAGTAAATACATGGTTGCCTTGGAATTATCATCAGTTCTTGAGCAGGTATTGAGCAGCGGAGGCAGGCAAGCAACGAAGGAGATTTGAGCCAGTGATTGATTCAGATCTGAGCTGTATTGTGTGTAACAGAGGTGGAGATACTTGTGAGAAGTATTATGCTGTGTAATGTTACATGACTCAATCATTAATATACAGATAGTTGGGGTTTTTAGCGAGATGCTTTCCCCGAGATACATACTGTGTTAATGTGTGAATGCTATTGATGTTTTATTGTTATTGATGCTGCTATATTGATGATCAACGTAGAGGAGCTTATGTATTGTGTATGTTTTCCGCAATAGTACATGATCAGGATAATCTCCATTGAATATGTGTTAAATTATTCAAAATTTCTACATCAGGAACCCGCTCCTATTGTGAAAGCATCTGGATAGGGGGGAAAGGTTAAGAGGAAAGAATCTAAGGACAAGGCTCCCCAAGCTCCTCCAACCCCCAAGGCCCCAAAGCTATCACCTTCGTACACTTTGTGTAAAGTTGTTGGGCATGCCACCAATAATTGTCCCAAGCTTCCTCATCTCAAACCTTTGGTTCATGAAATGTTCCCTGAGTCAAATATCCATGAAGTCCATGTTAACTTACCGGGTCCACCTAAGGAACTCCGAACATTACATAGAAATCACCCTTGTGTGATCATCATGGTCACTATTCCCATTTTTTCCCTCATATCGATGAATTTCACGATTGCCTTGAAGTGCTTCTCGAATACGAGGCCACTCATAGTGGAACACCTACTCCTCTACCCGTGAATTCAGGTACCACTAGTAAACTAGAATAGGGGGACTCTGGTCCCACCATTGTGATCTCTCCCCCCGATGTCGAGATGACAAACACCACAGGCCATATCCTGTACCTATCGTCAGCCTTGAGTTCCTCATAGGCAAACCTTTTATAGGTTTCAGCGCACGATTCTATCGAACCTCTTTCGACAGAATCCCAGGTCTCAACATTCGTAGATCCTCCATATACTAGCTTGTCGTCTACCATTCCAGATGATGCGTATGTGAACCTTCTCTCTCAGGTTGATGCACCATGTCCCGTCACCGCATCATGTAGTCAGTCTTCCTCCTGTATGCCCATCTTCCATTTTGATCAGGACATCATGGAAGCTATGTCTACCCCTGATTGCCCTTGCACTTAGGCAAGGGGGCATATTTTTTTTGGAGGGTTCTGAAGGTCATCTCCTTCCTAAATCTCCCATTACACTCTACAACAAGAAAATTTTCTCATAGCATATCCCTTTGATTTGCATGTATTTATTTCTGTCATGAAGTTATGTAGACTGCATAATCTCATCCATTGTCTTTTGCACCTTTCAGATGGATCCATCATCCACACTATATATCGGTCATGCCGACGGTGCGAGTCACTTCTCTAGGAATCTAGCCTCAACAACGTGGGCCATTTTTACCCCCTTCCATATGTTGGTCCTTTCGAACAATGTGTGCATTGGATCTGGCACCAATAACTAGGCCGAATATGATGCAGTGATAGGTTTGTTAGTTGATGCCCTCGCTCATCGCATCCTTCATCTTCATGTTTGTTTAGATTCCTTGCTACTTGTCATGCAATTGAATAGTGTGTATCATGTGCATAACCAAGTCCTATTTAGAAAATACATGCGAGTTAAGCTGTTGGTACATGAATTTGAAACCATTACTTACAGTCATGTTCCTAGAGCCCAAAATAACTATGTAGATACCATTGCAAATAACGTTCTAGATTGGAATTTATCACATGTATACCACAAAAGACAACCATAAAACACAACACATGGTGAACTATCATTGTCATATAAAAATGGATAATCATATTATGTATCACATAAAACATATAAGTGTTTGGATTCCCTTAATTCTTCACCAGGAACCATCATTCCAAGAAGCAGTAAGGCCATCTTTAGACAAGCAAGGTCACTTGCCTAAAAGTCACATATCCTAATTCTGATGGTTGATTTGTCCTCTATGATCTCCATAAGATTTAGGGCCTTCTCCTCCTCTCAAATTGGAATGAAAACACCCTTTTATAGGAAAACCCACAATTTTTCTATCACACATTACGGCCAGACTGTAGCTCATATTAATGAATTGTCAGCACCATTGGAAATCTCTCATTGAGTACTGTAATGAGTCTTTTTTTAGTTTTTTATGATTTGACACTTCACCTGGAAGCCATTTTTCCAAGAAGGGTCACTTCATCTCCTTTCAAAATCAAATTTATTAATATGTGATGCTTATACATTGGGGACCATCTTCCCTTGGCACTTGTCATCTCATGTGTCAATATTCGTCATGAGTAACCATCATTTACTTATTCTTTCATGGTCTTCATTAGACCTATTCTGTGTGGCAGCATAGGTCTATGCGATGCTTATACATTGGGGACCATCTTCCCTTGGCACTTGTCATCTCACGTGTTAATTTTCGTCATGAGTAACCATCATTTACTTATGCTTTCATGGTCCTCATTAGACCTATTCTGTGTGGCAGCATCATTGAGTCACCCTTGTTCAGAGCATCCGCAATTAGTCACCTTTGCATCTATGGAGAATGTTTCACGCCCCATTATATCATGTCACAATAATCTATCCATATTTTCATATTGTTCATCTTGTGTTGCCCATTTTGGCCTCCAGTCATACTGTCCCCCATCCCCTCCGGAGTTGAGTAAGTCGCTTCTAGGTCAACCATGCACTTTATGCTCTGATAAGAGAATTCATCTATTTGTCCCTCAGTCCCATAATTTTCCATTGTCCCTGGTGTCAATCCATCAGTCACATTACTATTTTCCCTCATGCCTTAGTTGAGGATCCTCATTGCCTCACCTATCGTGGGCCCTATTCTGTCGACATCACCTCATTTATTCCAGAAGAACGACCTAGAGGGTGGTATATCTTGGTTCCATCTTCCCTTTGAATTGGTTGTTTCATGTTCGTGATTCATACACTTGATGGTCTAGTGATGCAACAGATTGTACCAGTGATTCCCGGGTGCATGTGAGATGTTCCAGACCTCATGAGGGGGTGGCCCTTCAGGTAGCCCCCCACATGCCCAAATGCCTTCTTATTATGCTACAACCTGAGATGCATTTCTACAAATTTTATGGGTTCGGTTCCTACTGATCGTAGTGTTCATAACATGCACGTCTCCTTTATATGATCCATTCAGTTTTGTAGAACCCTTCCTTGTTCAGCAAGGCTTCTTTGGTTGTTCTACCCTCCCTCCCACCCATTTTTGAGGGAAGGGCCATTATATCTCATGTACTCAGATTATATTTAGTCTTGGGTCATGTTTTTTCCAAGTGCATTATGTATATGGGACACATTATATTATTTTCTGGCTCAGTTATGCCAATGTGTCATGTACCATTCAACGTGTACTTCATTTCTCAGTTTTATGTTTCTGGGTGCATCATTATTTTTGTACTAAGTTATCTTGGTGGGTGTAGGTATGCCTCCCCCACCTCACTAAGATCCAGTACCACAACATAAAAGGAAGTTTGAATTGAGCACATCTATTTATTAATTCAATGTTATTAGTGATGCTTCTCCAATAGATTTTATCAATTACCTGTTTACACTCTAAATCCTCCAAAATTCCATAATAACACTTTAATAATCGATGAAAAATTGCATTTTTGAAGTTTATTTTTTATATTAATATTTATACTCAAAATATTAATTCACTAAATGTGTTTTCCTATGTGTAGGTATCATTTTATTTGGCTATGTGAAGGGTTCCCATTCTCAGGTATAGATTATAAATACATATGCTCCATATAAAGGTAAAACATTATTTTGGGATCACATTGAGAAATGTGGGATTATTGACCTTAAATCATTGATCATGGCTGAATATTTGAACTTGAATCTCAATTCAAACAAGGGTTGGGCAAGAAAAATCTATGATTGATCCACTTGATTCATATTTCGATGGACTCATTGATTCACAATTTGTGAGATATACCCCCCTGTCCCATTACAATGACTTGGTGTAATGACCATTCAGGGTCAATAGGTATTTCCAAATGCCTTGACCATTTTCTTATGGATGCACATTTGATGGGATGCATGTTTGGGATTTGATCATTGATCCTTCACATTTACATTTCATATCACCAACCTATTATACTGTCGTGAGATTGGTTGGCAGCTCATAGAGCCTTTCCATTTAAATTTAACAATGCATGGTTAAGGACAAATCCTTTGAAGAATTGGTTCATAGTTGCTTGACTAATTATAGAAACAAATCGAAACAGGGAGCCTTGGTTGGAATGGGCCATAAATTGAGGACATTGAAGCTAGTTGTGCACACATGGGAGGATGGTAAAAAGAGAGTGCATAGGAAGGAACTAAAGGATATTGAAGACATGCAGGTCAATATTTCAGACCCAAATGACCCGGAATATTTTTCCAATTCATATAAGAGGCAATTGTTGGAGTTGGAAACTCAAAAAAGGAAGATTCTTCTTATGAGGGAAGAATAATGGTGATTGAGGAGCATGATCACGTGGGTGGCAATAAGAGATTGAAGTTTCTTTCATAGACATGCATCAAGCAAAATGAAAAAGAATGAAATTTTGGGTTTATGGGATGAGGATGGTAAATATATCTCTACTCAACCCGAATTGGAACAAGTTTCCATCAAAATTTTATGAATCAATTTCAAGAAAGGGATCGAACATTCTTGGCTTAGAGGTTTTTTTAAAATCAAATGATGAATATGTTTTCTAATGCAGATAACCAATTATTAGGGAGGCTAATCTTGAAGGAGGATATCGAGGGTGTATTGAGTTCTAGTTCCAAAAAAAGGGCCCCAGACCGAATGGATGGGGCATAGAACTATTTATACACTTTAGGGATATGATGGGGCCCGACATTCTAGTGGTTGCGAAGGAATATAAGACAAAGGAATTCATTCTAGGGGCAATTAATGCCACATTTATCACACTGATACCAAAAAAGGAGCATCCTTCAATTTTTATGAATATAGGCCTATTTCTCTTTGTAATGTGATTTATAAATTGATTTCTAAACCAACCTAAACAAATTGAAATATTGACTTTCTAAACACATCTCTCGGGAGTAGTTTGGATTTCTGGAAAACCGAATGATATAGGATGCAGTAGAAATCACTCAAGAGTGTCTACACTCCATTAAGACCCATAAAAAAAAAGTGAGTCTTATGAAGATCAATATTATTAAGGCATATGATCGCATAGACTTGGAGTTCTTGTGATTGGAACTATACAAGATTGTCATAAACCACCAAAACGTACAATGGATAATGGCATGTGTTGTGACAAAAAACTTTGCTCTTATCATCAATGGGATACCCGCCACTTTCTTCAATTCTTTAAGGGGGCTATGATAGTGATGTGCCTTATCACCATTACTGTTCATATTGGTTATGGATGGATTAAGTTGGAAAACCATGAAAGGAAGGAATAGGGGTTTGATTAAAGGGATAAATGTTTCGGGGGACATTTACATTACAAATTTGATGTTTGTGGATTATCTGCTTTTGAGTGGTGAGAATAACATTGAGGAATGAAGAAAGATTCATTTGATACTATCTTCATTTGGTGAGGCTATAGGCTTGTACATGAACAAAGTAAAATCAACACTTATTACAGATACACAAGATGCAATGGTAAGTATGAAGATCTCCCACATGTTTGATATTGAAGTGATTCAAATAAATAATGGATTTAGTTACCTTGGCTATACATTGAAACCAAAAAAATATGGGAATAAAGACTAGGAGTGGTTGCTACATAGATTTGAGAAGAAATTATCAGTTTGGAAATTCAAGTGGCTTTCAATTAGGGCTAGACTCACTCTCATCAAATTAGTTCTGCAAAATATGTCTATCTATTGGATGCATTTATATATCCTACCCAAGGAAAGCATTCATAAAATTGATAAAATAATGACTAGATTTCTATGGGAAGGTAAAAGTACAGGGACAAAATATCTGATCTGGAGCTCAAAAATTTTCTCAAAGTTCAAAGTTGTCGGATCAGTCTGGAACTTGAATGAATTTGTAGTGCTCGTTGTCTTGAATCTAGCGCAACTCGTTTCACGCAAAACAAACATTGTATGCTCCCAGAAACGAGTCCTGTTTTTTTTCAAAACAGGCGAATTTTCGCAAAAACGACAGTCCTGTCAGTAGTTTGTACTGCTAACATGGCACTGGATAGGCATGCCTACATGGCAGGCTAACTGGGGCTGCTGATTGGGCATGGTTGATTGGGATCTATCGAGCCAATCATATCTCGCCACTTGTTCGAATATCATTGGCGTTAATTTGGGTGATATTCATTAGTGGGTTGGTGGCCAACCACAAGCTGCCACATGGCCCAACTAGAGGTCGCAATATGGCAGCATGGGGGCCACCAAAAACTTGTTGAAGTCAAGACTGCACTCCGCAGGATTTGGACCTAAAACCTCTTGCAAACCAAACTCTGCTCTTACCAATGTGCCATGGGTGGACCTTAGTTATAGGACCCACATAAATTGCATCTAAACTATGGTTCAATGCATATGGAGTTGGGGGTCGGGCTAAGGCCTAGCCCCTGGCCACCCCCATGCCACAAGACTGTGGGTAGGGGGGCTGAGGGCTAGGACCTAGCTCACTGTCGTAGAGGTTACATAACCGTTGCAATGTGTTTATGGTGCTGGACCTACCAACATTTAGGGGATCACCCGAGTGTGAAGTCCCAACTAGACCTCACACCATTTGGTGTGGGAATACCATCTAGTATGATGGCCCTGTTGCCATTGTCTTAGGGATTTTCCTCCACTCTTGCTTGTCAACACAACAGAGTGGTTCGCTTTGTCTTCGAGAAGTGAGGTTCGTGTGCTTGGTGAGTGTAAGTGTACTTGTGTCAATGGTTCTTCCACTGTGAGGGGGAAAAGGTGAAGGTGAGTTCCAAGTTGAAAGGGATCAATCCCAACTCAGCTAGGAACACACAACACAAAGGACATACACAACTTCTGGTAGAGTAGTCCACTCAGATGCAGTAGTCACAACATACAAGGTAAGATAACATGTACAACACTCATAGATCAGTTCGAGACGAGTGCAATAGTTGTTACAACAAGGTTCATGTGAAATGTCTGTTTGATATTTGGAAGAGAAGTCGACATGGGCGAGACAATATTAACAACATATACAACACATTTCCTTTAATAGATTATGCATTACAACAAATGAATCATTTCAGATGTAGAACACATGGTTAAAGCAACGTGCATTACAATTGTTAAATATCAGTCTTACAACAAATACAATACATGTGTGAAAACGTGCTGGCCTGTTGACAAGCTTCTGAATTAAGCGAAAGTTCCAAGCCACATCGTTACACCATACAACACTAACCTCGTTAGCGGGGTGTTGGAGCCACTACTTACTCCTCAAAGAATATATTACAGACTCTCTTGGCTATGTGGGAGGAGCTGAGGTGAAAAGTCCTTTCATGTATAAATGAGGGGGGTATTTATAGCCAAGGGTGAAACTGACCCTTGTGGCTATTCGACTACCCTCATGATCATTCGACTTCCATGAAACTCCGACTTACACTACTCTATGTTAAACAAGTGGGTCTCTTGAACTTCCACATTACATCACATTGATTGACAACAAGCCCATAGTAGAGATATGGGAAACATGACTCATGACTTGATTCGACATGACTTGACATGAAATTGCTGGTACATTCGTGCTATTGTTGGAGTGCATGTCGAGATAAAGTGTTGTTGAGTGATGGATGTCTTCATAGTGTATCATAGCTTCACCTCCACATGGTGAAGTGCGTAGAGTCTTTGATGGTCCTTAGTTCGCTTGATGAAGCTTTAGTCTGTTCTTCCTTGATTTCATGCTGGAAGGCTTGACAGGATCACTTGTTCGTGAAGGTGCATGTTCAGCACGTTCGTTCGCTTTGCATGCTTCGCTTGTTCATTTGTTGGCGAACCTGTCCATTTGCAAGTGCTACCTTTGTTCATCCCATTCGTCGCCTTGACATGTTCGTTGGTGTACTTGTACTTGCAATCACTCATGACGAGACGACATGAAATCCAAAACCTCGTAGTCTACCATGACACATGATCATTCGAATGCAAGTGACTAGGAGAGGCAGTAGGGTTGTGATGTAGGATGATGGCTCTAGGAAACTGTTGATGAAAACTGCGCAAGAGTCACTGAGAGATGGAGACAGATGATTTGAGTCAACAATGACTGACTGCAAGGTTTAGCTCAGCTAGGAGGCAAAATTGCGCAAATCTTGGGAGGAATAGTTTGGGCCGCTGGAAGGCAAGGTAGGCATTCTCTGTGCATTTTATGGAATGAACAGTCAATAGAGGCTAGACAGCCTGTTATCACTCAGGTTGTCCCTAGGCTCCTGTAGGGATACGGTCGAGGTAACCACAAACCAATCTTTGGATTGCAGGTTCTAGCCCACCTGCAATCAGAGAGGGCTCTCTCTTAATGATTCAACTTTGTTGATGATTTTAGGCTAGCTTTGGCTCAGGGTTTTTTGTTTGTGTTTGGATGGAAGGAAAATGCTTTCAGGCAGAGAGGCAATTTATGAAGTGATAAGTTTCAAACCATTGGGCATGGAGTCATGGGTTAGGATTATCAGTGTGTCTTTATGGTCATAAGAGAAATAATGAAGCAGGATAGCTGCTCATAACACAATCTTCAGACTAAAAGGATGAATGATATGTAAGGAATGAGAGGCACTTAAGAATCTCTCATTTAACTTAACAGAGGGAAAGATGATCTGTATCTAGGGGAAATGAAGAATCCCTGGATAACTGTCTTGGGTTAAAGCAAACATGAGCCATGTGGAATTCATATTTATGCTTAAACAGAGGAAAACATAAAGAAACAACAGAAATTGAGCATAGAGTGTATTTGAACAAATTCTAAGCTAATCTTTCTTTCTGCTATTTAAGAGTGTAATTCATGAATGAAAACAGAGGTAAGAAGCACTTATTGAGTTATGCACAGCACGAGAATTCCATAATCACTCTTCAACCAGTAAAAAAAGTGACCAATCCATTCTCCAAGGCTCATAATTAGTCTTTGATTATAGAAACTTATCAGAAATTACAGTGCGAGTCTCTCCCGGAGCACAATCAACTAGAGATAGCTTGTTGACTAATCAACCAACTAACCAACTCGTAATACAGTATTCAGGGCTGTCTTTATAGTGCAAATATCTCAAACTTATTTATTACAATTGACCTAAAACAGGTCTGCAAAAAGAGCTTTCTAAACCTAAAATTGTGCCAAAATTAAATGCAGGTAAATATCTATTGAACTATGTCAGAGGTAGCTGGATAAAAAGGAGTGCAATGTGGCCCTTGGAGCCTCGATGTAGTACTGCTGGAATAACTGTGCTTTGGGATTTGCAGTTCTGTTCTGGTGCGAGTTAAATGTGCAATAACCATGATTTGAGAGTTTTGAGTGGCCTCGCCTTCTTTCTTTGACTTTGCTGGAAAGTATTAAATTTTCTCCTACTTTGGGTCGCTGTTAAGATCTTCGCTGATACTCTTTGGCGCTTCATTGATAGTCTCCGCCGCTTTCTAATACTCTTTGACGTGTTTTCTCTCTGTGAATTTGATCTGGTACTCTTTAATCTCTGTCTCTGGTCTCTTCCTGTCTTCAAATTGGTTTAATTTGGCAAAATCAGGCAATTTCGGGCCTTTTCGGTGTAAAACGGGCCAAGGAATCAAAAGATTCCTTAAAGATTTCCCAATATGGCATATTTCCCGTAGCGATGCACAATTAGCGCTTCGCGCTAATCGCGCATCGAAAACTGCCTCCGTTTCTCATTCCGGAGCTCTGAAGCACGATTTTTCCTCTTGCACGAATTTTCGGTTTTTTGGCTGCTGACATCAGCAATACGGAAGATGATGTCAGCATGTTGACATCAGCAGTGGGGTCCTTTGGTACGGATGTGACGTCAGCATGCTGACATCATCAAGATGACGTGGCAGTACGACGGGGTGACGTGGCAGGGTGACGTGGACTGGGCGCAGGCAGGGTGAGGTGACGTGGAGGGTGACCTGGCAGGATGAGGGGGTGCTCTTGTTATGTGAGGGGAGGGCGGTTTTCCCTATGCGTCGGACAACCTTTGGTACGAAGGTGGTTTCTGTCAGGGGCAGCCTGATGCAATGGCAGGCCGCCACCTATCCCGGGGGTGGTAACCTACCACCGTAATCGGGCGCGCGATGTGATCAAGGACTATCAGATCTAGGGGAGGCGATCCGACGGTGGATGGGAAAGGGAGATGCGTGGGGTTTAGCAAAGGCGCGCGCGTGTTAAAGGCTTAATTTTTTCGCGGCGCGGTGGGTTTTTAACTTTAGAAAATGGGTAAATGTGTTTGCGCGGTGAAAAATTATCAAACAAACATTAATATTTTTCACAGAAGAATGCACGGGGAGGGTTATTCAGCATTTGGAAAGGGTTCCCTTAGTGTTTGGAAGGGGTCCATACACTTGGGAGTGGAAATTTTTGCAGAGGGAGGGTTCTTACTAAAGTCCAGGTGACTTAGTAATTCCTAGTGAAGTATTTATGGTTATATTTCAATCAAGGGGAGGGGATATTCACATAAGGGGATTATCTACATAGGTTTAGTATGGGGACAGGGAAAATATAGGGAGTTAAATAATAATATTAGTAGTTAATATAGAGATGACAAGAAAGCGCTAAGTTTTAGAAATCTTAGGTTTGAAAAGGGGAGATGGAACCTTATAGAGAGAGTATGGATTCTCTTTGAGTGAAGCAGGTCTTCACCCAAGCTAATGACATGAAAATGATGAAACTAAGAGATATCAAGCAGATCTTGACCTC
>APFE030255252.1:0-11328 GCA_000404065.3 Pinus taeda
TGAATGTACGAGCACTGTCATGTCGAGTCATTTCATAGGTCATGTCGCCCACATCTCCACTATGGGCTATGTTGTCAATCAATGTAATGTAACGTGGAAGTCCAAGAGACACACTTGTACAAAGATTCATGTCAAGTCAAAAGGTCATGGAAGTCAAACAGTCATGAGGGTAGTCGAACAGCTACAAGGGCCAGTTTTCACCCTTGGCTATAAATACCCCCTCATTTGTACATGCAAAGGACTTTTTCACCTCAACTCCTCCCACATAGCCAAGAGAGTCTGTAATCTTTTCTTTGAGGAGTAAGTAGTGGCTCCAATGCCCCGCACTCAGGGTTAGTGATGTATGGTGTAACGATGTGTCTTGGAACTTTCGCTTAATTCAGAAGCCTATCAACAGGCCAACATGTTTTTCACACATGTATTGTAATTGTTGTAAGACTAATATTCAACACTTGTGATGCATGTTTCTTTAACATGTGTTCTACATCTGAACTATTTCACTTGTTGTAATACATAATCTATTAATGGAAATGTGTTGTATATGTTGTTAGCGTTGTCTCGCTCGTGAAGACTACTCTCCTGTGCAGACTACTCTCCCATACATCAGACAGACATTTCACATAAAACTTACTGTAACAACCATTACACTCGTGTGGACTAATCTACTAAGTGTTATACATGTTATCTTCCCTTGTGTGTTGTGACTGTCGTATCCGTGTGGACTACTCCGTCGGAAGCTGCGCATGTCCTATTGTGTTGTGTGTTCCTAACAGAGTTGGGACTTCTCCCAACCAACTTGGGACTCACTCCCACCCTCTCCCTCTACGTTGAAAGAACCATTAACACAAGTGACACTTACACTCACCAGGCACATGAATCTCACTTCTCGAAGACAAAGCAAACCACTCTCCTGTGCTGACAAGAAAGAGTTGAGGCAAATCCTTAAGATAATGGCAACTAGGCCATTGTACCGGCTTGGACTCCCACACCAAATGGTATGAGGTTTAGTTGGGACTTCATACCAGGGTGATCCTCTAATGTTGTCAGATCCGACATCGTCAACAAGGTCTTGTTGTCCAAAGCTTGATGAGGTAGTCTGTTTTTAACATTTACAGTTGTGTTTGTTGCTTCAGCCTAAATGAACTTTGGTAGCTTTTGATCATGGAGCATGGCTCAGGTAGCTTCCACAATGGACCTATTCTTCCTCTCAACCACTCCATTTTGTTTGGGAGTGTAGTGCACAATAGTCTCCTTCTTATTTCCTTCCTTCGTGCAAAACTCTATAAATTCATTTGAGATGTATTCCCTGCCATTGTTAGAACTGAAGATCTTTATATTCTTCCCTATATTATTTTCAACCAAAGCCTTGAACTCCTTGAATATTTCAAATGCCTTATCATTGTGCTTCAAATAATAAATCCATGTCTTCCTTAATAAATTATTGATGAAGGTGATGTAATAGAGATGAACCCCAAGTGAATGCACTTGAATTGGACCACATATATCAGAATGAATGAGATGAGGGATGTCTTTCATCTTGTTTTCACTAGAGGGGAATGGTCCCCTTGTCTTCTTTCCATTGGCACACCCAAGGCATACTCACTCATGTTGAGCTTGAACACCGAAGATCCCAAAGACCAACTTCTTCAATTTTGGAAGAGCATCATAATGTAGATGGGCCAGCATTCGGTTCCATTGCTCACCCTAATGATTTGTATTATAGAGCATAGCTAGAAGGAGTCTTCTAGTGACTCTATAAAGTCCTTCAAACCTAGATCTCAATGTGAATACATTTCTCATATAGGATCCAACATGTCAAGTAAGTACTTTTCCTTTGATGAATGCAACCCTCACTCATTTATCCTCCAAAGTAGATATTGATATTGAATTATTCTTCAATCCTGGCATGTACATCACACCATGAAGCAAAACATATTCCTTAGAGTCCAAATGAAATTTGATAGAACCAAATCCCTTTACGGGATGAGTGGTGTTTGTCACCAAGAATAATCTTCAAATATGTCTCCTTCTCTACCAAATTAGAGAGAAACTCCTTACATCCAGAGAAGTGATGAGAGGCCCCACTATCAACCAGGAAACTACCCCAAGTATCTGGAGGATATGAACTAGATAATGTGTAAATAAGAATATGTTTAGATTGATTAGTAACATTACTTTCGTACCTGGAGTTTCTTGACATCTTTGGTGGACAATAGTTATCTTCACAATCATCGGGAGAGTCCCTTCTTCTTTCATTTCTCCTTCCATATCTTCTATCATCTCTTCCTTCATATGACCTATTGTTATTGAAGCCACAATTATTATTGTAGGACCTTGAATAATTTCTTCTTAGAGCATCTCTCTTTTCGGAATAATCTCGAGCATAGTGACCCTTTCGATGACAATTGTAACATTCAACATCTCTATCTCGCCTTCCTGAATCCTTGGAATCTCGATTAGATTGAGGAGTTCCTCTTGATTTAGATGGCTTTCCCTTTCCTTTCTTCACATTCTTCTTCTTCCCTTAAGAAATGAAGGCAATGGGCTCTCCTTCATTTGTCCTTTGAATTCTGCCTCTAGATATCATCAATATCTCCTCTTGATTACATAGAGAAAGTAGCTCATAAAAAGAAGGGATCATTTCCTTATTGTTGATAGAAGTAATGAACATGTCCTATGAAGGAAGACCACTAAGGGTAGTCTTCACCAATTCCTTGTCAGATATAATTTCTTGAATAGTCCATATTTGGACCTTGATCTCAGTGATTCTTATGAAGAATGATTGCACAATTTCTCCCTTATTCAACTTAGACTCCTTGAGTTGATTTTTCAATTCCATTATGTGGCTCAAATTGTTTACCTCATATATGCCAACAATATTATCGTACATTTCTTTGGAAGTATTCAAGAATGAAATATAAACAAGTATATGATCTCTTAAAGAATCAGTAACGTTATTCTTAGCTTTAATCTCACATTTCTAATACTTGGATTTGGTATCTTGAGGAGCATTTTTCGGTGGTGGTGAAAAATTTCCTTCCGCATACTCCAAGGCATCATACTCATCTAAGGTGACATTGATCTTAGTCTTACATGTTGCAAATTTAGATGATTCAACTAGATTTTCATTATCCTTGAAATAATAAGTAAACTTTTTTACTAAAAGATTTTCCTCTTTCAATCAGCTGCTTAGAAGATGGATGTTCTTGCTCTATCTCTCTTGGGCTTGTCTTTACCTCAGCTTTGATACCATGTTAATTTTTCATAAATAGTTCTATGTTGCAACTATTACTTCAGCAATATCCAATAAGATCGAATTTAACAATTTCCACTTCTTCAATTGACCAATGACAATAGAGAAATAGTAGATAGAATAATTATACAATTGCACAATGAAAGACAACCAAGATACAAGAGACACAATATTTCGTCAATGACTAGGGAAAAACCCCACTATGGGGGGAACCTTTTGCAATTCTTCTTCTATTAGATTGTCTTCAAGTGTTCAACAACAGAGAGAGTACATCATCCAAGAGTCAAAGTCAAACTTTGACTAGCCAATATCCACAACTAATATCCAGCATTCAATCAAGTCAAAATGACATGTTATTTGTCAATTTAGAGACAAGAGAGAGAGTCAACAAAAGTAAATTGCAATTATGTCCAAGTCAACCCTAACTAGTCCACAAAGTCAATGGTCAACCTTCCAAAAAAGCTCAGTCAAGGCAGTAATAAATGCAGCCTAGAATGATGGTCAAAGTCAACCCAAAATAGTCTCAAAACAGCCAGCCAAACTCAATCAAAGTTTGCACTTGCTTTTCTGGTCAAACATGTGGTTGACCCTGTTAACACTCAGGTTGTCCCTTGGCTCCTTAAGGGATACGGCCGAGGTAACCACAAACCAAGCTTTGGACTGCCGGTCCTAGCCTACCAGCAGTCAGAGAGGGCTCTCTCTTTGGGATTTAGCTTTGTTAGGAAATGATTCAGGCTAGTTTTTATTGCACTGTTTGTTTGAGTTGCGCATGAATGATTATTCAAGCATGTTTGGCATGCGAAGCGCAAGAGGTTAAGACATTGGCATCGGATCAAAGATGGACTGAAGGTGTGTTTCTTTGGCAAGAAGGGACTACAGAGAGGATGCTGCACAAGATATATAGGTTGAATAGATGAAACGATGTAAGGAATGAAAGACAGCTAAGATTTCAGTCAGCTAACGAGGGGACGTGATGAAATCATATAGGAGCAATAAGAAATGCCTAAACAATTTCTTACGGAGGAAACTAGTGAAAAAATGACATAAGAGGAATTCATATTTTAGGCTAATTAGAAAGAACATAGAAAAAAGAGGAATTGAGGCAGGCCAGCTAAGTGACTCTGAACTATCTTCTTCCTGCAATTAATCATGACACAGATACGATATGCAACATACAACTGTAAGAAAGAGATGAGGAAAACTTATTAGTCCATGAGGAAACACGAGAATTCTGCAATCTTGTTCTTCAGCCATCAAATACACATTTAGACAGTCCAAACACACATGTTCCAGCAAGCTCTGTTTATTAAATTTCTTGGAGCGTACACAGCAAGTCTCAAAATGAGATTAACGATCAAAACATCTCTCACCCTTTGAACAACGAAAAGCGTTGTTTAAATAGGCAAAATATCTATTACAAGCAGATCTCAGATCGATCTGATGGAGTCACAGCTTCTACCCTAATCTGTACTGAAATAAATGCAAGAAAATATCTATATAAGCGGCGCTGGAGGCAGCAGTATTAAAATGGAGTTTAAGTATGGGTCATTTCTTGTGATGCGCTGGCTATTTGGTCATAACTCTGTAATAATTGCCCAGGAATCCTTTGTCGGTATTGTTTAGGCGGTTCCATAAAATAATCTTCGCCTTTTGGACTATGGTGGTGGCTGTCCCTTCAGTTTTCAACTTACTGTGCGCTAACCATTTTTCCCAATCTGAAGCCAGAGCAGAATGTGCCAAATGTAATATCTCAATGGAAAAGCGACCAAACTGTTGCCTCCGCAAAGTGTATCCGCTGCTTTATTAATTATCACAGGTTCAGGCTTCACTTGTTTCGCACCATCTTTCATTAACTCAGGCTTAGCAAGCCTTATCTAATTTACATTAAATAACAGGCTACACAAGTGAAACCTGCCTGCCTTATCACGGAATCAAATATTAGTGATCATAATCTGACTCATTCAGAAAGATCTCATATTTGGTTCCCTTAAGTTTCTTGTACACCTCATTCCAATTCTGAACGTGATCTGAAAGAGGTCGTGTATGAATCTTCACTTGCTGGCTATTCAATTGCCTCGGTGGCACTTTCAAAAACTCTTGCACTTCAACCATTTTTTTTGGGTCATTGACCAGGTCTTCATAATATAGGACTATGTGATTTGTGTTCTTGAAAAACTCTACAGCATCACGAGTCACCTCTTCTATTCGATTCAAATTGGCTATCAAATATGTTGCATTGATCACTGGCTTATATGCTGCTAGCAACTCCGCCTCTTGCTTTGAGTGTACATGTGACTTATGTGTGCCATTTAACAGTTTTGCTTCACGGTCATAAGCATTAGCCAAAACAGAGATCAAACGTCGCAAGAGATTCTGCCTAAATAATAAGATGACAGAGACGCCCCTTTTGATGAAATATTTAACTATTTCCCTGTTATACTCCATAGCACCCTGATTAAGCATCCACTTGAGGCCTATTGCAGCTGAGCAGCAACTTTGTTGGTAAGTAGTGCAGTTCCAAGATGTATTGAATGTAACTGGAGGAATCTTTCAAAACACTGCCAAGTAGGTGGCCTTCATCAACAACCTTAGATGTCGTTTTCTCTAGTAACTCGAGATGTTGCTAAATTTCCAATAGTACAAAGTGTGTATCCTGGTTGAACTAAGTCACAGCTTTCCTATCAATATTCTGCTCACGAAAATTCACAAGTAGACAGTGAAGGTAATTTACCTTGTAAAAGGTCAATCAGAGATAAATTACTTCTGTTTGATATAGATGCTCAACTTTTAGTCTTAGAATGAAATATTATATATCCCTGAAATGTTCTCATGTCATGACCTTGTTTCAGATAAAAATCTTTCGTATTCCAATTCCATAGCTTTCTTCACATATCCAGAAGGAAAAACGTTAGAAGGTCGTGGAGTGGTACCCAAACCTCTTATTAATGAAGCTTGTGATGATAACTCAGAATATGCGCTGCCCGAAGGAACTGATGGAGGTGCATAGTGCTGATATGTAGAAATCCTGGATTTGTTTGGAGAAAAATGGCTCATGGCATCAGCTGAATGGACATTTAATTTTGACATCGAGGAATCACTGACATTGCCTAGTACTGGTTGAGATCTAGGAAGCCCATGCATGCCACTAGATGATTCTGCCAAACGGAGTGGCATCTCATATAGATCATGTGTACGATATGAAGTAGCTGGCAGACTGTTGAAAGTACCTCCTTGCAAAGGATTGACACTATGGTATGGCATGCCAGAACCATTGTTATTAGAATAAAGATTATAAGGAGATAAAGATACAGGCCTAGTTGAAGAATTCCATGATATCTATGCATAATCACCAGAGTGGACAGGAAATTTTGGTGGTTGTTTCTTATCAAAAGTGTAAAGATCTTCTGCAGGTCCCATCTCAGAGCCAGGAGGCCATCCTGCCACCCTTACAGCTAGAGTCTTGTCTTCCAACCTGTAGCCATTCATATGTGCAATAGCTTGGGCAGCACAATGGATGTTATAAAATTTCACAAAACCATAACCTTTGCTCGAACCTTTCACATCGTCCTTGATGACTTTGGCTTCAACTATTCTACCAAAAGGAGAGAATAGCTTAATCAATTGTTCCTCTTCCATGGTAGGAGGCAGATATCCCACATATACATTTGAGGTTCAATTGGGGTTTCATCTTCATAAAGAAGAAAAGATGCCCCATGCTTCATGGTTAAATCTGCTAAAATAGCTGCAGCATTCTTTTTCATTTCCAACTGAGATTTTTTTTAAAGTTCAAGCAACAAGGGAACTCCACCTGCTTTTGCAATGCATTTTTTAGATTTCTCATGGAAAGAGAATTTCCTTAACGCCTCAAGAGCTGGACTCTCTAATCTAAACTGCTTAGACTTCAGCATGTCAACTAAAGCATCAATCACATTTTGTTGAACCAGCGCTTCTCTTCTATTGTCATCAAGCTCAAAACATGCAAGCCACTTCACCATTGCCAACTTGGAGCCTTGGGAGCCCTTGTGAAGACAGTCAGCAAATGGCTTGCACCAGTTAGCCTTAACCATTGCTTTAATGTTTACTTCATGATAAGAATCACCATCATAAGAAAGCTGATCAAGGATACTCTCAATATCTGTTGCCAATTCTGGATGATTACCCCTTACAGAAACTGTAACCAGCATCAAGATAGCACCACATTCTTGACCCAACTGTTCAAGTATATTCTTACTCTTCACCAACTCTGACAGGAGGGTTATGGCAGCTGTTGTAACATCCGGCCCTCGATCCATATATCTGATGATTTGCTTAAGACCCCCAGCTTCAACCAGCTTTTCCTTTCCATGAATACTGTCTTTGACAATCAATGTCAAGACTGAAAAGCACAGCGCTTTCAACTCATTATTCCGTACTGTTGCTGTCAGGCAAAAAGAAGTGGCAAAACTGTTGGAGCATAGAATTTTAAGAGGAAACACATGCACCCAAAGGAAGCACACTTGACATCCACAACTAAATCTGAATTATCAATACTAGCAGGCCTCTTTTGGCAAAGTAAAAATAGTAGACAAATGCTCATATGACTTTGGATGGTGCACAGTGGTGTTCTTGAGGTGATGTAAGAGGACGTGCGTAGAGAAGTGATTGGTAGTGGTTGGTCATCGACCAATCCTTGAGCTATAAAGTAATGTAAGAATAAAAGATGATGAGGGTTCTCAATGTCCTCCAAGAAGTTGCCATTATATCAGTCATAACAGCATGTCCATGCCTGAGAAATGTTTAATAGTGCCTGGTCCATGGTCCTCAAGAATACATGCAATGACTTTTGTGCCTGAGGATTTTGTGCCCTCTTTGCCACAGTAGCAAATTTCAAATATGGAACATTGTTGTAAGCAAAGCATGACATATTTGGCCTGTAAATATGTCGATCACGAAAGGTGAATACCTGCTATGAGCAGGAGGCTAACAGACCCTGAAGTCAATGTCAATCAACCTACCCAGATTTCCTTGAGTTGTGTGCCCTCCAATGCGGCCTAAAGAAATAGATATATTCCACCCAAAAACACGTTCAAAGATGGTCAAATAGTCCTTGGCCAATTTCGGTCAACGCCTAGAAACAGTCTTGCAATTTGACCCAATCAGAAAATGACTTTTGTCCTCCACACATGTGAGAGATACCCTGCAATTCTGAGTTGTACGAAACAATAGAATGATGAGAGAGAAGATATTTTGTAGGTTGATGAGGTGCCAAATGAGAAGGACTTGTATTTATAGGAGATGGAGGAGGGTTAATTTGTTCTAATTTTCCCCAATTCAACCTTGATAAATTGTGCAATTGTGGGCTTGACCTCAAAAATCCACTTTCCCTTATCCAAATTGAGTGCTTCAAAATTCAATTTTGGTCCTCTCGAAAGGACGAATTCAATGCAATTATTGTAATTTGTCACTAAACTAACAATTTAATAGCTAGAAGGTGAGGTTTCCCTTATCTCTTCTCCTTGGTATGGAAATATGCAAGTGCAAAGGAAGAGAGAGTCTCCATGGAATTACATGACTCCCTGTGGCCTATAAGGTTGTTATATAACTTTAACCCTCTCTATTATCATCTATAAATTCCTACTCCCAATTTCTATACTAAAATTTGGAACCAAATACAATAGCATAGAATGGAACCCCTACTCCTCCTTGCAACCCCATATTTAACATACCCCAATAGCCAATTGTGGGTAAGATTTGACTCCTTCAACCTTAGAGTTATAGGTTTAGATATGAGTCTTCTTTAAATTCTACACATGGATAGCCCCACATGTATGAGTAACATGGGTTGGTGTGGCATCCAATCATACCATGGTGGTCCACACAGTAGGTAAACTTGTAGGAGGCATGTTTTTTACATATAAACTTTGATTGATGTGATTATTGAATTGTTCGAAAGGTTTCTTAGTGGAGAATAGTGCTAGAGGATTCAACATAAGTGGGAGTTTTATGACCCCAAAAAATGTCATGGAATGTCTCAAAATGGTTCCACGTGGTTTCAAACCCCAATTTTTCAAACTAGGTCCCACCATTAAAATGACCCTCCAAGATGAATCCAACAATGTTTCCACTCCAAAAGAATCAATGTAGATGACAACTAATATAATGATCCAATATAGATCATTCATCATCATTGTGATTTATAAAAATTCATCTCATCACAACCATCATCATTGTGATTCAACACAATTCATCTCATGATAATCATCACCTCTGTGATTCAAAATGATTCATCTCATCACAACCATAATCACTATGGCTACATGTTGGTGATAAATAATCCCGTAATTATCATCATCACCGTGATTTGGAACAATTCCTCTCATCACAATCATCATCAATATGATTACATGTTGTCAATAAATAATTTTGGATCTTTACAAGTGTTTTTGCAATGTTATGATTGTAGTTATAAAAGAGAATGAATGAAAAAATATATATTTCTTCCAACTATCAATGCCTTTTAGATCTAGTAAAAGAGATTTGAAAGAAACACTAATTGTGTAACAATTACCTTGATAAACTGTATTTTTTTAAGGCTTAACAAGGGAAGCGGTGTCGTACATAGAATTTTATCTATATTCAATTTGGACTAACTATTGATAGCACTGAATAGGCATATGTAAAATCTATTTTCAAAGAGTAATGGTAATTCAAGAGGAATAAGAAAAAGTGAGATGCCAAATGGATGTAATAGGGTGAGATAAACTATAAGTCAAAAGGTCAAAATAACTTTTTTATAGATGCGTGGAATTTTTTCATGTTGAAGGAAGGATATGTTGTTATGATAATGAAACAAAAGTTGACCTTGATGTCCCCTCAAGGTAAAAACATCTAGTAGAAGGGAGGGGATCATAATATTGAAGTGACTAAATATATTGATGGAAGGCCAAAATCTTCTAGAAATATTGTAGGGTTTATAAATTTTACAAGACCTAGGAAAACTACAAATCCAAATAATTTCATATTTGAGAGATGTTAAAGAAATTAGGTTGCTTCTTTCCACTCATCATGAGAAGCAACTTGTTTGAAAGGAGGTTGATTCAAAGTTAGTAGATAAATTCAATTCACAATCATATGAAACATCAATATTTGTAGCACTGAATAGGCATATGTAAAATATATTTTCAAAGAGTAATGATAATTCAAGAGAAATAAGAAAAAGTGAGATGCCATATGGATGTAATAGGGTGAGATAAACTATAAGTCAAAAGGTCAAAATATTTTTTTTATAGATGCGTGGAATTTTTTCACGCTGAAGGAAGGATATGTCATTATGATAATGAGACAAAAGATGACCGTGTGGTCCCCTCAAGGTAAAAACATCTAGTAGAAGAGAGGGGATCATAATATTGAAGTGACTAAATATATTGATGGAAGGCCAAAATCTTCTAGAAATATTGTAGGTTTTATAAATTTTACAAGACCTAGGACAACTACAAATCCAACTAATTTCATTTTTGAGAGAAGTTAAAGAAGTCAGGTTGCTTCTTTCCACTCATCATCGAAGCAAATTGATTGAAAGGAGGTTGATTCAAATTTAATAGATAAATTCAATTCACAATCATATGAAACATCGATATTGGTAGCACTGAATAGGCATATGTAAAAGCCATTTTCAAAGAGTAATGATAATTCAAGAGGAATAAGAAAAAGTGAGATGCCAAATGGATGTAATAGGGTGAGATAAACTATAAGTCAAAAGGTAAAAATAACTTTTTTATAGATGTGTGGAATTTTTTCATGTTGAAGGAAGGATATGTAGTTATGATAATGATACGAAATATGACCTTGAGGTCCCCCCAAGGTAAAAAAAGCTAGTAGAAGGGAGGAGATTATAATATTGAAGTGACTAAATATATTGATGGAAGGCCAAAATCTTCTAGAAATATTGTAGGGTTTGTAGGTTTTAACCCCGTACACAAATTACCTGCATATGAATTCTAAATCACAGGAAAAATAAAAATGCGAGAGCATAACACATAAAACACATATACATAGAGATTTCCCATTGGATCCCAAAACCGGGACTACCAGCTTGA
>APFE030255253.1:12057-58897 GCA_000404065.3 Pinus taeda
ACCAGTCATCAAACTATCAAGATAGAAGGACATATCAAGAAGAAAAAGGTAATAGTGTTGATTGATTCGAGAAGTACCCATAATTTTATTTGTTGTAAAATAGTGAAGGAATTGAATTGCTTCCTATATCTAGCACCAAAGTGTCAACTGATGGTTGCAAATGGAAGAACCATAAATTTCTCCAGAAAGTTCCATAATATCAAGCTATCCTTGGGAGAATTTGTGTTGAATAGTCCAATGATTTTCATTCCAATGGGTGGTGTTGATGTTGTACTAGGAGTCCAATGGCTACAATCTTTGGGTATGATATATTTTAATTTTCAATAACATTTCTTGAAATGTTTTGCAAAAGGAAAGGAAGTTGAATTAAGGGGTATTGTAGGGAAACAGGGAAATATAATCAGCTCTAACGACATGACAAAACTTCTAAAGAAATAACAATGTGGTGTAATTCAACAATTATGTTCGCTAGAGGTTCCCATGTCGAAATCATCTATTTCTCAAGATCTCCAAAAAGTCTTTGACAATCATTCTGAGGTATTTGAGACTCCCAGAGGCCTCCCACCTATTCATGATCATGATCATGCTATTCATTTGATTCCAAGATGTGTTCCTCCAAACATCAGGCCTTACAGATATCCCTATGCACAAAAGAGTGAAATTAAATGTATGGTTGCAAAAATGCTAGAGGCTAGTATAATTTAACCTAGTCAAAGTTCTTTCTCTCCTCTAGTAGTATTGCCACAAAAGAAGGATGGATCACGATGCATGTTTCCGGATTATAGGGAGCTCAACAAGCTCATTATTAAAGATAAATTTCCCATCCCTGTCATTGATGAACTATTGGATGAATTGTATGGAGCAATTTACTTCACGAAGTTGGACCTTCATTCAAGATATCGTAAAATCATAAGGAAGACTGAAGACATTCTAAAAACAACATTTAGAACTCATGAGGGTCATTATGAATTTTTGTTCATGCATTTGGCCTTACCAATGCACCTTCTACATTTCAAGGTTTGATGAATACCATTTTCAAACCCTTCCTTAGAAAAAATGTGTTAGTATTTTTTGATGATTTACTAATCTATAGCAAGTCTTGGAAGGATCATGTTCAACATGTTGATAGAGTGCTCAAACTATTGGAGGAGAAACAATTATATGTAAAAACCTCCAAATTTTTCATTGGAGTACAAGAGGTGGAATATTTGGTCATATTGTATCTCATGAAGGTGTTAAGGTAGACCCTACCAAAATGAAATCCATTAAGGAATGGAAAATCCCCACATCCATAAAGCACATGTGAGTATTTCTCAGGTTGAGAGGGTATTATCGCAAGTTTGTTAAGAATTATGGGAGAATAAAAGCACCTCTAACAACATTACCGAAGAAAGATGCATTTTCTTAGACTCCAAAAGCAGTGAAAGTCTTTGAACACCTTAAAGAGGCAATGTGCCAAGCATCGGTATTAGCTACACCAAACTTCACAAAAACCATTATTGTGGAATGTGATGCCCTGGGAAATGGAATTGGTGTTGTTCTAATGTAAGAATAAAGACACATTTCTTTTGAAAGTCATCCAAACAAAGGAAAGTATTTATAGAAAGCTATTTATGAGAAGGAAATGTTGGCAATACTACATGCATCTAAGAAATGGCGACCTTACCTAATGGGAAGACACTTCAAGGTAAAAAATATCATGATAGTCTTAAATACTTTTTAGACAAAGATTATCTTCAGAAGAGTAGCAAAAATGGGTCACAAAGATGTAGGGTTATGACTTTGAAATCATCTACAAAAAAGGGAAGCAAAATGTTGTTACAGATGCACTCTCACGAAAGGATGAGGATGTCGAAGCATTGTTTTTCGCTATTTCTATTATCCAACTAGATTGGATAAATGAAGCAAGGGATGAATTGAAGAATGATGAAGAAGTGTGGGAACTCATTCAAATTTTACAACAAGACCTGAGTACATATTATGCATTTAGCTGGAAAAATGATTCGTTATGGTACAAATATCGCTTATACCTCTATAAGAATTCCCAACTCAAACATAAGATTTTTATGGAATTGCACACCGCTCCCTTAGGAGGGTATTCAAGATTTTCAAAAAATTACCACAGGGTTAAGAAGGAATATTTTTGTGATGGCCTTAAATCTAATATTGAAAAGTTTGTGGCAGAATGTTTGGTTTTCTAACAAAATAAATTTGAAACAATTAAGACCTCGGGTCTATTACAACCTTTATCCATTCCAAGTCAATGTTAGGAGGAGGTTTCAATGGATTTTATCACAGGTTTATCCAATTCTGAAGGAAGGAGTGTCATGATGGTGGTAGTTATAGACTTACCAAGTATGAACACTTTTGTGCATTATCTAATCCTTCTAAAGCCAATATAGTTTCTACTGCATTTATGGAAACAATTAAAAAGCTTCATGGAAACCCAAATATTATTGTAAGTGATAGAGATCCCATTTTCACTGGAAATTTTTGGACATAATTATTTTCTTGCCTGCGTACTCAGTTAGCCCATAGCTCATCTTATCAGCCTCAATCTGATGGGAAAACTAAGATAGTGAACAAATGTTTGGAAGAATATCTTTATTGATTTGTATCTAATAAATATACACAATGGGTCAAATGGTTGCCTCTGGTTGAATGATGGTATAAAAATCCCTTCCATACTATAGCAAAATTACCCCATTTATGGCACCTTATGGATATCATCCACCATCCATCACAACATATTTAAGAGAAAATTCTAAGGTTCAAGGAGTGAAAGATCACATCAAGCATCAACAACAAGTTCTTCAACTCTTAAAGGATAACCTCACTTTGGCACATAATAGAATGAAACAACGGGAAGACCAACATTGCAGCAAAAGAAGTTTTGATGTAGGTGACTTGGTATTTCTACGGCTACAACCATCCAAACAAATTTCCCTCAAGCAAGCTAAGAGGGATAATAAATTACCACCAAAGTATTATGGTACATATAAGGTGTTGGTACTATGGGATACATATTGGAGCTTCCTACAACTTCCTCAGTGCACCTAGTTTTCCATGTTTCATGCTTAAAGAAGGTTATAGTTAACAATCTCCCAGTTCAAACAATATTGCCAAAACTTGATGATGAAGAAAAAATATCTTGGAACCTGAAGCATTCACAGAAATAAGAACTCAATAGCTATGAAATCGATCAATTTTAGAGTATCTCATTAAGTGGAAGAACTTACCTGCTGAAGATTCCACATGAGGATGAGAATTTTATACAGAAGCATCCAGAACTACTCAAGCATTGAGGACAACACTTTTCTAAAGGAGAGGGGCATGTTAGGTCCTTATAATACTAGTGTATTCCCTTATTATCATTGTCAATGTAGCTCCTTATTGTTATTGTTGTGCCCATGTTCTCCCCATATCGTTATTATTGTGCCCCATAGAAACCCACCACTGTTATTGTTGTGCCTTTACATTATTATTGTTATGTCAGCTTTGACTATATTGTGACCCCTTAGACTCTTATACAGAAAGGACGTCTTTTCATTTGTATCATCCAAGAATTATTCATTTGTGTAATGTAAAGGAGGTTTCCCCCTCGAAGAGGTTAATTTAATGCATTTCTCTATCTTTTATTCTATTTTGTGAGTTGGTTTCATAACATAACCATGGTTAAACATGATTGACCATAATCAACCATAGTAAAACAAAATCAATCATGTTTATAGAATTTTCCGCGAAATCACATAAAAGATCATTTGTCCGAAAATGATCTTTTATGTGATTTTGCGAAAATTCTCTAAACAGTGTTATGGATCACAGAAGTCTAAATTACTTAATAAAATCAATCATTTTTAATTGTATTGAACCATGGTCAACCATGATTAAACATGACTCACCACATTGAAATAAAGCCATACACAGTTAAATATGATCAACCATAATCTATCATCATCAACCATAGCTTACCAAAATCAACCAAACTTAATGTGGCATGACCCTTGATCTACATCACAATGCACATAACAGAGATTTATTCATCGATTGGGCAATCCTGTAACTAGGTAATTTTCGTGGCATTTAGTTTTTGCATTGTTCCATTTCTGTAATAATAATAACCCAGTGGTAAATTTTGTGGTGTTTAGGTTTTTTGTTGTGTGATTTCTATAATAATAATAACCTGGTAAATTTATGTTTTGCGGTCTTCAAGTTTTCGGTTGTGCATGTAATTTTCATGGCATTTAGGTTTTCCATTCGGTAAATTTATATTTCGTGGTGCAAGGTTTAGGTTTTCCATTGTGTGATTTCTATAATAATAATAATAACCCATTTAGGTTTTCTATTATGTGATTTCTATAATAATAATAACCCGCTAAATTTATAGGTTTTCCGTTGTGTGATTTTTGTAAGAATAATAACCCGGTAAATATATATTTCATGGCAAGTTTTCATGGTAGATTTGGTGTCGTTTAGGTTTTTCATTTTGTTATTTGTGTAATAATAATAACCCATTAAATTTATATTTCCTGGCATTCAAGTTTTTGGTTGTGTGATTTCTGTAAAATAAGGTAATAGAATGTAATATTTAGGAGGTTGTGTGATTTCTGTAATAATAATAATAAGGTAAATTTATATTTAGTTGTTTTCCGTTATAGAAAGGTAAACTCAATATAATGGAAGGTGTTCCATAAAATTACTACAAATGAGGAGAAATATTGAGTACAATGTAATATTTAGGGTGGGGTGTGACATAAAATATTAGGTAAAATTTAATAATATTACATTTTAATTAGTATTTTTCCCCACCCCTCACCACTTTTTATTAGGTGGGGGTAGTTATAAATATTGGGTAACATATAATATTGTAATATTATATTTTATGTAATCAATATATTTCTAACAATTAATATAGATGTGTTTCATCTATAAATTTAATTAGTAAGGTGATAAAAACTTAATATTTAAAATATGACATGACTTTTAATCATGAATATTTGCCATGGATATTATTAACTTCTAAGTAGGTTTTTTTACAATACCATGGGTCAATACCCACAAGAGAAAGATAGAGATGGAGAGGACGGAAGAAAATTATCATACCATGGGCTACTACCATGGTTTATCAATACCATGGGCCATCTAGACTTTTGATTATTATCTTATGGATCTAGGCTTTTAATTGTTACACTACCATGGACCTATGCCATGACTTACCAATACCACATGCCCAAAAACAATAACTTATTTCAAAATAAAAATATTTTATTTTAATTTAATTTATAACATTTTTTTGAGTATATCTAAACCCTCTATCCTCACGACTACTAAATTTTTCGGAGAGATCAAATGGTTTTAGTAAATTAAAAATGATAAAACCCTTATATATACTATGTGAAATTTATAAGATAAATAATATTCTTAGATCTAGACTTTGTTGATCCTTACAATGAGATTATCCGAAAGACATTCTATAAATAATTATAAAAACTAGAATAGATACATCTTAACCAAGGATCGAAGCGAAGTGAGAAAGAAAAGTGAAGGAAATATAATGAGTGATTCTTTTAATTTTTTTATTATTGTATATTCTTTAACATGATTGATCCAAAATATAGGTTTAATATTTTACAACCAATTATGTTTTTTATTAATTTACATACTTTATTAAACACAATATAATGGGATCATATTTAATAAAGAGGGCGATATGGAAGGGGGGATAGAGTGTGCGAGAGAGAGATAGAGGTGAGAGACATGGTGAGAGAGAGAAAGGAAGAGAGAGAAAGGAAGAGAGAGAGGAGGGGGAGAGAGGGAGGGAGAGAGATGGATTTGGAGGGGGAAAGAGATAGAGTGACAAGGGAGAGATGAAGATGGAATGAGGGAGAGAGGAGACAAGGGAATAGAGACAAAATCAGATGATAAAGATAGGGAAATAAGTGGAAGAGAGAGACAAAGAGACATAGATATGGAGGGGAGAGAGATGGGGAGGGAGAGAAGGAGAGAGGGAGGGAGATAGTGACAGAGTTGGAGGGTGGAGAGAGATTTTCTATGATGGGGGAAGAGATGGAGGGAGGTGGGAGAGAAGGGGAAACAGAGGAAGGAAAAAGAGAGAAGACTTGAGAGAGAGGAGAGAGAGAGGGGGAGAGAGATATGGAGTTGGAAGGGGAAGAAAGACATAGACGGAGAAAGGTGGAGAGGGAATGGAAAGGGATAGATGGAGAGTCTCTGTGTGTGAGAGAGAGAGAGAGAGAGAAAGAGAGAGAGAGAGAGAGAGAGAGAAGGTAGAGAGAGAGAGGGAGGGGAAGAGGGAGGGAGAGAAAGAGATAGATAGATATGGAGAGAGATTGTTTATGTTTTGGGGCTGAGAAGGAGAGACAAGGGAAGATAGAGATATAGATGGGGCAAGGGAGGGGGTATAGGAGAGAGGAAAAGAGAGATAGGGAGGAAGATGGATAGATGGGAGATGGAGATATAGATAGAGAGAGAGAGAGAGAGAGAGAGAAGGGGAAGAGATAGAGAGGGAAAGGAAGAGGGAGAGTTAGATAGATAGATAGATATGGGAAGAGAGAGAGAGAGAGTGAAATATGTTTAGGGATTTTAGATAGAGATAAAAATAAGGAGAGATGGAGGGAGGTATAAATATAGATGGTAGGGGGAGAGAGGAAAGAAGATAAATATAGAAAAAGTTAGGGAGAGGCAAATAGAGTGAGATGGGGGAGAGAGGGAGGGGATGAGAGAGAAGGAGATGGGGAGGGAGATAGACATATAATGGAAGATGGAGAGAGAGGGAAGAAGAAAGAGTCTCATAGAGACAAATACATACATAGAAGTTAGATCTAGAAAGTCATGAATATTTTAGATTTTCACTAAAATAGATGTATTGATTTCAATGTAGTTTTTTATTTCTAATCCTATTTGATCACATGCACTGTATGCATTGATTTCAGTGTCGATGTTGATTTATAATTCTTAATAGCTTACACTATATGCATTGATTTTAATGTCGATGTTCATTTCTACTCTTATTTGATTGCTTGCACAGGATGCATTGGTTTTAGTGTAGATATTATTTTTTAATCCTATTTGATTGTTTCCACTAGATGCATTGATTTTAGTGTAGATGTCGATTTATAATAATATTTAATACCTTACACTAGATGCATTGATTTCAACGTAGATTTTGATTTCTACTCTTATTTGATTTCTTGCATTAGATGCATTGATTTCAGTGTAGATATTGATTTCTAATCCTATGTGATTGCTTGCACTAGATGCATTGCTTTTGGTATAGATGTTGATTTCTAATAATATTTGATTGTTTGCACTAGATACATTGGTTTTAGTGTAGATTTTGATTTATGATTTGATGTAATAATATGTATGATGTACATTAATTTCAAAGTAATTAGATTAATAGTCTGCATTGATTTCTGTGTAAGCACATCTCTACCTCCTCCATCTATATCTCTATCTTCCATTCTCTATCTCTATATCTTAGCCCCTAAATATACACACTCTCTCTCCATATCTATCTCTCTCTCTCTCTCTCTGCCTCCCTTTCCCCTCCCTTTCTCTCTCTTCCCCTTCTCTCTCTATAACATTTCTCTCTCCATATCTATATCTCTTCCTCCCTCCCTATCTTTGTGTCTATCTTCTTCCCTCTCCCATAAATACAATACATGAATTTTCATCCAAATAAAATGTTTGCTTACCCCAACTGTTTTCTTCTTGAAACTATAAACTATTTATAATTGGGTATATTCTTATTATTCCCATTTTCCATCATTTAACATTGTTAGAAAATAACTACCATTGAAAATTATTTCGGGTTTAACTCTCCATAAGTAACAATGACTGAATTAGGAGAAAACTACTATTTTTTTCTCTGTAAAATCTAATTCTATAAAAAGGAAGGAAAAATAAAATTACAATGAGGCTATAGCCTCAGCTGAGAACAACTAAGTTCCTTCTGAGAAACAAAACTGCCCCATATTTGGGGAAACCAGTTTAGATTTTCAAAAAACCATGCTAAAGACTGAGAAAACAACAACAAAACTAGAATAAAATTTTGAGATTTCACCATCTCAAACAGCTAAAAAAACAAGATAGAAATGCCTAACCAGAGAACTAGACACAAAACCACAGATAACAGAACCTGACCAGTGAGCAGCAAAACTCTGAGGTGGCTTTTGGGAGGCCACATGATGTTACATTGGGAGGTCCTGGTCAGAAGCCTCCTCGACAACTGGACACTCATTCCCATACCATATCTCTCCATCTTTCACCACATCACTATCTACTCTGCCAGCTGGAAGATCTGTTGCCAGAGGGAAGCTGCTCGAGCAGCCAACAATGGCCCGCGTATTAGTGGCACCCTGAGCATTGCCACCTGGAATTTCCATAGCCGGAGGAATGTCGCTCGAGCTGCCAACAAAAGCTAATGAAGTGGTGGCGCCATGAGCGTTGACACCTAGATGCCAAGTGTTGCCTCCATAATCACCTTCAACATTCAGACTGCCACACCTGGCCACCCTGCCTTCATCCGACGGAGGCTGCTCAGAGCCCAAACCAACTTCCATTCTGCTAATGCTCTGAGGTAGCTCTGCAGAGATACGCGGAAGAGCACTGTGCTAGTCTTCTTCTTCAAAGAAGATTATCGTGACATTTTCCGTAATAATGGGTTGATTCAGGTTGCTCTGAAACCTGAAATTGTTTGAATGGAAAGCTAAGTGAGGGTAGTGATGGCTAGGTGGAATGGGAGGGAGAGAGCTGGCCTGAGAGGGCAGTGGAGAAACAGGAGGATGCGGTGGAGCTTCATTGTCCGCAGCCTGAGAGCGAGCACTGCCTCCATAGTCACCTCCTCTCTGACTTCGCATGCAGTGACGAACCATCGTGCTATGACAAATGAGAAGCTATGGAGAATTGGGGGCTAAGAAGGAAAATAGAGAAAGTGCAGAGGCCTCCTGGGTAGGGTTCAAAGCGCAATGCTTGGAATGGGAATAATGGAACTCATTTCCAAAAGCAAGACAGTAGAGCAGGCAACAACGTTTTCCTGTAACAGTTCTGTTGCAGGGAATTTCTGCTTGGAGCAGGCAAACACTGAAGGTGGAGGGAAAACAGATGGGTTGATGGGCACCATAATAAATTGATCTGCCTTCATTCCTCGGTTGAAGCGAGCATTTAAGATTTTCTGCAGGCTGGACTGCTCTCGCTTAAGGAAGTATGCAGGTGCCAAGGTTGTTCCTGCGATGAAGCGCTGGCCACCAGCTGGCTGGGCCAAGTGCCGACGATCCATTTCCTTCACATTAATGTTCTAGGAATTCGCTCGCGTCCAGGTAGAAAACTACTATTAATATTGGAGAGAAATGGAGAAAAGCTATGTTGTTTACTATAGTAGATCAAGTTAAATATTTGAATTGTCTATGATTCCAACTAGTACTCTTTTCATATGATCAATATGAGAAAATGGAAAAACTAATAGGTGTGACAATAGGAATAGTAGAAGAAAAACTATTATTAATATTGGAGAGAAACCGAGAAAAGGTATGTTATTTACCATAGTAGATCGAATTAAATATTTGAATGGTCTATGATTCCAACTACTACTCTTTTCTTTTCATATGATTGATATGGGAAAATGGAAAAACTAATAGGTGTGACAATCGGAATAGTAGAAGAAAATAGTTTTAGATTGATTGCAATGAAGATTGTTTGTAATTAACTATATTCTTAGTATTCACATTTTCTATCTATCAAAATTGTTACATTGACACTTTGAACTCAAAGTTTGTATTTCATCATTTAGGTTACTAACCGTCTCTCTCCTCTCAACAAACTAAGGTAACTAAGAAAATTTTAAATTAAATTTACCAAATTAATCTTAGACATATTTAGCATATTTAAAATGACCAAAATAATTAGATGTTCAACAATTTTTTTATGACCGCACAACACTGAAACCAGCCTAGATCGATATTAATGCTTAACGCCATATCTATCAAGCACCAAGAGGGATCAAATCTCTTGAGGTGCAAACATTTCCTCAAGTTTTACACTCAAAAAATAAGTTTTCACCTCGAGAGATTTGATCCCTCTTGACGCAATAGATCCAGTATTAAAATGAATCTAGATTTGTTAATCATAGTCAAACATGGTGATGCATAGTCAACCATGTTAATCATGGTTAACTATAGTGAATCATTCTCAACCATAATCAACTAAAACCAATGAAACTTAATAACCCTTTATAAACACTATATTGCAACATAATCATAAACCATTATAATTCAATACAAAATGCATAAAAACATATATAATATAGTAGAATCAATCTCACTCTCTGTATGAAAATCTATATATAATATAGTAAAATCAATCTCTCTCTGTATGAAAATCTAGTAAATCAAATTATTGTATGTAGTTATAATTAAATATAAAATTAACTTGTTTTCCATGACGTTTCTACAGATAGAACATGTTTCCCGATATTGGAACCTGCCATAACTAAAAGCACAAACACCTACCTCATCTCTTTAGCTAAAATACTTCGAAATAAAATTAAAATATTGATATAATGTACAACATCACATATTATTATAATAACTAATAATATTTAAAAAACAATTATGTATTAATAAATTATTAATAAGAATCATGTTAAAATGATCTATGATAACTTAGTTGTGAATTTGCAATGAAAAGAGTTATCATTAACTCCTATCCATAAAGGTTCAAGCATTCCATCATTCTTATTCAAAACAAAATTGCACCACTTTAAAGTAACTAGTTAATGTGATTATCAGATACCTTACTTAAAATTTTAATATCTCTGTGTAATATATAATATATTATAAAATATAATTTATATTTTAATAATAAAAAAATTATTATTATTTATTGAATAATGTAATTATTTTTTTAATATTGGAAAAAATGATCATAACTCAATTGCCAATTAATAATAATGGAAAGAATTATAACCGCCTACTATTCACTAATACGAAATTAGTCATCATTGTTAACCAAAAAAAACTAAACCGCAATTTGGGATGACTAGTGGTATGTAAGTTTCCGCTACATCCAAATGTTTTAGATCTTAGAACATTAGCATATTTAAAGAAAACTCTTAGATAAACAAAACAAATTTAAATCATATTTGATGTTCAAAATTTGGTTGTTACTGTTTTCTACTGCTCTTACTATTTTCATCACTAATTTTTCCGTTTTCAAACAAAATTATGCATCATAATATTTCCATTTCCAAACAAAATTATGCATCATAATATCATTGGAATCCAATTATTCATCCTGATGTTACTGGGATCCTTCAATACCAAGGTAAGTGGTATTACTATATGAAAAATTGTCCTCGAACGGCCGGACCTCCTCATGTGTGATATTTCTACATGATCTTTTGGCCACGGTGAAATCATTTTGGGCATTTGAATGCCCAAATATTACATGGGGATAAGCTTTTAGATGGGGACAGAACTCGAAAAACAATCAAACACAGGCGCAGTTTGAAAGCAATGAGCACGCAAGGCAGACGCATGGAATCACCACCCTAATTGAATTATTAGCGTGACCAGGGTTGAAAGAGGAATCCAGTTAATGTTTGGAGACGAGGGAATAGGTTGTCTTAGCGAAAACCGCAAGAAACGACGGTTTGTCTTACATGTAATTCTATAAAATATCATTGACACTCGTAATGTGTTGGGGCCTCATTATATTTGCGTGAAGGAGTGTATAAAAGTAGACAGCGTGCGCAGCCAGTCTTGGCCGCCGGGCACGGAAAATGCAAAAAAATCTGCAAACATGACTTTGCCGCTACATAGGGCGGGATATGATTGCATGCCCAATATCTTAGGGTTAGGGTTTCTATTTGTAAACGTCAGTCACTATTGAATCATGGAAAGCAGCGGGGACGTGGAGCCATTTTCTACAGGGGTAGAAAGGATATTGTCGATCATGTTATCCACTTCAGAGCTTGCAGAACTTGATCTCTCTAATATGCAGCTCTTCCAGGACAACGCAGATTGTTATCAAAATGGTTTGAATGACCATAAACCATTATCTATTACGCAGCAGGACTCGTTCTCGTTTCCCCTGGAGGCCCAAGATGGGGTTTCCACGGCGCCCGTGCAGGTTTTCAAAACCAGAGGCGTCATCGAGGTTGAGAAATCCATGATCGAACCTAAGAGAGTAAATAAGGATAAATCCCCTTTAATGAATGGGAGGCGTCTCGATCGTTTCGAAAATCCAGGAGCAGCCCAAACGAAGAAGATCAGGAAAGCACGGGACGACTCGGCCATGTACGATAAGCTACGGCCTCCGCCTCCGCCTACCAAAACTAGACGAGCCGACAATCAGCCGCCAGAAGCCGAGGAGATCATGATGGTTAAGCCGGGCATCGACCTGAAATCATCTCATGCCTCCAAGTTCCTTATGCAAGTAATGCCGTGGGAGTTCCAGCCTTCTCCTTTCAATCCCTTCACGCCAGCCGCGGTCCCCTTTAAATGGGAACAAGTCCCAGGAAAACCTAAAACTGTGAACGAACCGAAACAATTGCCGCCACAGACTAATTCGTTCCCTGTTATCCATCCACCGCCCCGGCTCCTGATGCCTGCCCAGGCGGCCAAGAAACTGCCTGCGCCGCAGTCTCAGAGACTCAAAAAGAATTCCGGATCTGTTATATCGCCGGTGGACTACAAGCTCCCATCACCATGGAATGGAGACGTTAAACCGGCTTTTTCGCCATTCAGAGACTTGGGTCCGTGCGATGACGCAGTTCACAGTATGCGAACGAAGGCAGCTTCGGCCTTGATCAGCATTTGGCGGAAGTTTAACCCTAAAACACAAAAGCCGAAACATAATTCAGTTCCCTTTGTTTCGTCCTATGGCAGCGAGGAGGTCTTCATGGATCGAGAGGCCTTGGGTGTGAAGGTGAATGAGAGTACTCGAACAAATTACTCTCCCAATTCAATAATCACGATGGCTATGAGCGGTGTTGTTGATGAGGGTTTCTCAAATAAAACGATGAGATGCTTCTGGGAGTCAAAGGATCTGAAAACTATTCCAGACACCGAATATTACAGGAACGGATTGAAGCTCGTAGAGAAGAGACCAAGGAGGAAATGGGTTTTGAGAAAACTGCGACGACCTGCTTGGTTCTTTGTAAGCATTTTGTTTCATGTTTAGAACTCTTTTTGTAAGGTTCAGAACTCTTAAGCATTACTAATAATTTTGTTTCAGGTTTAGAGTAATGGATATTTTTCTTTTACTGCAGAAGGTTCTCTTCAAGCCAGTTTGGAGAGCAGTTTCACTGAAAAAGTCGAGACGCAGTAAACGTGGAAGCACCAATCTACCATACGAATCCCTTGTCCGCTGAGCAACTACAGCTGGCCTGCCCCGTTCTTGTTTAATGTGCAATAACTCCATCATTCCAAAATTATGGTTGTTGCCTACGTGTACAAGTCTCTGCATAATTCCCTGAGATTTTTCCATTGAGATATTTTTATTTTGGCCATGAGCAAATGCTTCTACCACTGCATAAGAAATTTATGATTTGCTCGAATTCAATCGTCGATTGCTTCATTCTTCTCCGAAGTTAAATTCTATGATTTGAATCTATGTTTTACTTTTAACATTTAATGTTATATTTTTACACTCATTGTATTTGTGTTGTGTAACCATTATTTTTCTTTTAAACTTTTGAATGAGACTGTAATTTTTTACGAAGTAAATGGTTACAGCTGAAAAAAAACTGGACACTAAAAACGAAACTCCGAACGTATAATGAACATTTATTAAGGAAATTTTTCTCGACGTGTTCCCTTTTGCTTCAATCTGCATCGTTAGACTTATTTTCGTACGTACATCGCACAGTTGAATTTAGTATTAGTTAGGGATGTGCGGAATATGTGCGTGGTGCGTATCAGTTCAATTTCATTTGATCTGTGATGCGCACACCTTGTACATGGTATATATTCTTCGAAAACGCTTTTAAATTTGTGCAAAAAGTAACGGAGATTATAATAGGGAGCAATGGAGCAAAATATTAAAGGGAAAATCAGACTTCTAAAACTTCGACCTTCGTCTCAATTGATTAGACTTTAACAAAAGATTAACGGGAGAGTGAATGCAATGTAACATAGTATAAATACTCTATCAATAGAAGAACGATTGCACAGACATAAAATATGGAATTAACAGAGTAGCAACAATTTCTATCTGTGAATTACAAAGTACAAAACTATGATCAAATATTTATTAGACCAAATCTTCTGACCATGGAACAAATCAAATCAAAGTTTGTCCAATTCACTTTCCATCTTTGTGCGATTCTTTCTTTTTGTTTTACAATTAAAAAAATTGGGCATCTCTCCATTTGTGCGAGTTGTTTGGACCATTTCTCGATTCGTGCGAGTCAACGTTTCGCTGGGCAGGGGAGCTATGCATTCTAATTTTATCTTTATGCGTTTCGTTTTGTTTTGTGTTAGGATCAATTCAATCCACTGATTGGAATTCTCGATTTATCTCCGGATGGTGTAGGTGTGTGTTTGGTCCCAGTAACGCACTAAATATATATATATATATATATTTATATATATATATATAATTAATGAGGTTGCCAACTCTTTTGTTAAAATACTTAATTATACTAACATGGAGAATAATTTAAAATTATGAGTTAAGTAGAGTTAAGTGATAAATTAATTTAGTATATGGTTACATTTTATGTTATCTAGGGGAGTGTCTATTTAGAAACATATAAATATCTGAGTGGATTCATTGTAATCAATTGAATTTTTGTAGAATCAATAAAACTGTAATTAGCGTATTTATTTGTGTTTTCCTCCCACAAATTGATATCTGAACTCAAAAAAAACACAAGACCTGCAGAGCCCATAAAAAGAGGGCCAAGGAAAGAAAATTAGTAATTTGTCCCATCATTAAAAAGATAACAGCCAGCAAGTATTGCGAAACCAGCACTTAACTATTACAAAAACCACGGGAATCTCGTGAACCTTCCCATCTACCAAAAAAAATTAGGTTTGGTGTACGATTTCATTGAATTTGGGTGGGCAAGCGTCCTGAGCAAAGGATAGAATTTGACGGGCAAATTCTCTTTATGATGGGGGTGATTTGGCCATTCAATACAGTTAAAAAAATTTAAAACATTCAAACTTCTTTGTTGAAATTGTAAAAACGGATTCAAAAAAAATGTGAATAGCAGCAAATTTGACATGTAAACCTAGTTTGAAATTCGGACCGTCGTGCTTAGTTTAAAAAAACCAAAACAACCTTGAGCAAAGTCAAATCAATTTTTTGAAAGGCACGTGTCCTTTTTGAAAGTTTGAACGATTTTCAAGCTAAACAAATCACGTGGGTATTAAATCTTTGGAACAAGACATGACATATTTTTGTTTTATGTTAAGTAGAGTATATTCTAAGAGGCTCATAAAGGGGATTTGTAATAGAGTTTTATAATAAAGGGATTTTATAAGGGAATTTTTTTTATGACATTTTTTTCTAAGTATTTTTATAATATTTTTCTGAAAAGAATTTAAAGAGTTAAAAAATCTTAAATTATTATTTATTATATAAAATAAAAAATTATTAAGGGTTTTGGTATTATTTGAAGATAAAATTTTGAAAAAAATGATTCTCGCAAATTTCTAGTTTTAATTCTATCTTTTGAATTGAAGGATTGTGATATGTGGACCGTTAAGATGATGATGTTCTCATTGTTTAAATTGAAGGATTATGATGTGTGGACCATTGATGACCACATTGCAACATCATGATATTTTGGATTATGTTAAGTTTGAGTTTTCAAAACCTAAAAATGAAAAAGAACTAGCCCTCAATAATGCAGAGAGAGAACTATGGAAGACAGACAAAAAGAAGAATGCACAAGCGTTACAGCTTATCCAGTAGGGAGTGGACAGAGAAGTTCTCCAAAAGATTATGATCACGTCTTCATGTTGGGCAGTGGACCCCCCCATAGTAGATTTTTAGGGCTTGTAGCCCGAATTTTGGGTCAATGTAATGTAAGACCCTACAAAATACAGACGCAGAATACGAGAGTCTAGGGTATTCCGTCCTAAAGTATTGTAATTTAATATAGAATGTGTCAGCCTACCCATAGTTCACGGACCATGGGAATGTATAAATAGAGTAAGGCTCTAAGTGTAGAAGGGAAGCTTTGGATGTGATCTCAAAGTATACGGGTTTTTGAATGCGATATTCACTCTGAGTTTATAAGTCCGAGTCTTGGGTTGTAGGAATAGGAAGAGGCTCTGCAATTGTGTGCGCAGAGGCCTAGTAGAGTCTGCAGTTGTGTGCGCAGACCCTTGCAGTTGAGTGCGCAGGGCGAAGTTGGGATTTGTAACGAAACAAAAGAGTAATAAAAGCTAAGTTGATTATGAAATATTGTGCATCTGTTTGTAGATCTATATGTTTATGCTTCTATTATATGTTTAGGCATCTCTTTACAGCTTATGATTGCGCACATTGATTATAAATGTCAAATAAGTAAATAAAAATATTGGGCCCACAGAATTAAGTTAGATCTATAATAATAACACCGTAAGGGTAAAGGTTCTAGAAAATGCCTCTTTGTGCTCTGTAAAGAACTACGCGAAGGTTAGGCAGTTGCGCAGAGCGGCGCAAGCACGTAGGATTGGTTCACGACCTTTCGAGATGACATCAAGATATCCCTGTGGTGCGGAAACCTCATTCCAGCACCCTCCCATACTACCTCGGGTGAGACCTCAATCCGCGCACTGCGGATTGTTGCTGAAAGAGCTGGTAGTTTCAGGATTTGTTTGGCTAAATCACTTCTGAACTTGGGTCAGGCCCCAACAAGCTAACAAATGGTTTCGTTGCCAGGACCAAGATGTGCTTAAGGGATGTCTGATGTCGGAACACTAGAATCCTATGAAGAAGGAAATTGAAGATTGGTTGGATCAGAAGCTTCACGAGTTCGTCATATAGGAAAACAGAACTCCATAAATATCTGAGAAGAGGTGGCTGGATCGCTACGTATATACAGAAATCCATGAGATCTTTTTCGTGTCCTTCTCTTCAAAGTTGTATGATTGGATCGCGAGGTTAGCTAACAGCCAAGGAAGGTATAAGCTTGATCAACCGATAATGTGGACTCCGGAGTTAGTATGCAGACTAGAGGCATCAGAAGATAAGATCGCATGGGCCATGGATCATTGGCTTGACTATATAATAGGGGGGTTTATCACTGAGTTCGCGATAGACACAACTGTGAGCTATAGCAAAGCAGAACGACATTTTCTCAAGGGACCGTGACGTAGGTACATCAAATCCCTGAATACCTAGATTAAGATGTTGTTATGTGAAAAGTGGGTTATGCGAATACATTAATGATTGGAACAACACGGAGCATAAATATCTACAAAGCGATCAAAGGATTAGGGAACAATCCTTTAATTTCACCTTTGCAAGAGAGCGAGGAGGAGTGCGCTTGGGTTTCTCCAAGAAGTGCAGTCAATTTGATAAGACAATGCATTCTGCAATTATCACCTCTACTTACGCCGTCACCCACTTCACCTACTTCACCTCCTTCTTCACCCACCCCACCTCCACCACCCCCACTGTAACGACCTGCAGTTTGGAAGATGTGCGACCGTGGGTGAAGAATGAACAAGTGTGCGGGTAGAGCTGAACGAGTTGCAGTTCGGACGATATGTGAGCTCAGACTTGGTTATGCAAAGTGTGTGCGCATAATAGGAGGAGGGCGAGTGACTTATATGGCGTGGAGAGTGTGTGACTCTACCCACGGCCGACCACACTTGGAAACGAAGGCCGACATGTATGTTAGTGGCGTTTGTGATGAAGTGTGGGCGTTGCGCGAGTCGGTTGGGCAGCCTAGACTTTGCCCTACGTTTAGTATAAACAAGAGGAGATTGAAGCTCTTTCAACCATCGTTCATCGATCATCATCTCTCAACAAGACTTGGATGCAGGGCGAAGGCAGAGCGGAAGTGCGAGTTAGGCGAAGTTGTCATGCAGGGCTGCACGTCGGGTGACCCGGGCAGGTGCCCGTGCAAGGCTGCACGACGGGCGACCGGGGTGACGACGTTCGTGTAGGCGTGCACGACAGGTGACCAGTTGAGGGCGCCTGTGCAGGGCTGCACGACGGGTGATTGAGCTGCGCGTGCGGGTGACCGTGAGGGCATCCGGGTAGGCGTGCACAACGGGCGGCCGGGTGAGGGCGTCCGTGCAGGCGTGCATGACGGGCGGCCCAAGTAGGGTGTCCCCTGAACGAAGAGTTGGGCGACATGGTAAGGTTGTGCGGACGGGCAGTCGGGTGAGGGTGCACCGTGCACAACGAAACGATGGAGACGAAGGTTGGAACCAGAGGTCGTAAAGCTGCGTAGGTGGTACTACATGCTGTTTCACACGATTTGGGCATTTGCCAAGGGTTGGCAAGTGGGACTGTGTGTGGGCAGGTATACACGGTTTGGGTGTTTGTTGACCAATGAAGTGCGAGCCGAGCGAAGACGTGCGACGAGGTGAATGATGGGCTAGTGAGTCGTGCGGCGACCGAGCGGAGGTGCCGACGAGCTAGACAACCGAGTTTGCCGAAGTTGTAAATTTGGCTAAGTATAAATTTGGGGTTTCCCAAGGACTTAGCCTATACTTTGTAAAAGTGGAAAAATTGTATATATATTGATATCGGGTAGACTCATGTTGCAGGGAGTTGTCCCTCCCTTTATACTGTTGTGCATTTCTCTTGTATAATGTTGTTGATAATGAATGTGTATGGGTGCTCATTGGTATAAAGGAAACATAATAATACTTGGTAACGAAAATAAAACCAAGTATGGAATGTTAAGGCGTAGTCTACAATCATAAGTATTGGTGAAAAGAAAACGGCTGGTGGTGCCGCACCTCGCCTAGCACGGTTGGAAGACTACCGTAGGCTTGGGGGCGTGACAATTGGTATCACAGCGAGGTTGCTCGTGATGAAGTGGCAGTGGAAGCAGTACTTGCAGGTGAAGGAAGCTAATTTCACATACAAGTGGAACAAGGGATGGTTCATGGTTGCAGGGAACTTGGTGAAGCTAGTGAATGGTGAAACAGGTTTACCAGAGGTGAAGCATCGTGCTTGGACCAAGCTGAATGACAAGGCATGGCAGGTTTGGAAGAATGCGAAGGGAAGCTCTTGCTTACCTTATACAAGTTGAAGCAGATGAAAGAAGAGAATCCCCGGATTCAAGATAAGCTTGAAGTCTTGGAAAAGAATGTTGAAGATGAACTTCTTCAACTTGGTTGGACAATGGGGCAAGATGAAGTTGCAGATAGTACTGACAAGGAAGAGGAAGTCATGATCGTTGAAGATGTTGCAGACATGACAACGATGGAGGATGAACTTGAGATTGATCAAGTTGGACCAGGATCATGCAGTTTGCAGACATGGATGGATGAGGATACTCACATGGAGGAGCCTCATGATGATGTAAGCACTATTGATACTTGTGTTTCACTTCAGCATTTCGTAGATGGACCATATGCAGGGGAGGGCAAATCTAGTTTGCCGATGCAGGGGAGCATCTTACCATGGATGTCTATGATGAGACCTTGTATGGAGAAGCAAGGATTGTTGACTGTTGCAGAACTTGTTGGGGTTGTTTGTCACGTTATGGTAGAAGGTACAAAGGCCCGTGACAAGGGAGGAACATGATGATCATTGCGGGGGATTGGGTCATGCTTTAACCACATTAGCTAAGTGCCCGACATGACTCATGGACAGATTGAAGACGGGCACAAACTTGGGTGGACTTCTCATGGCTGAGACCAAGAGATAGTCTTGGTGGAACCTTCAGTGGGGGAGCTATGATGGAAGGAACTCATGATGATGATGATATGGTTTGGTGACCGAGTTCACTAGACCGAAGATTGCAGACTTGGATGAGGATGACCGATTGTTGTGATGAGTCTACTTGGTAGGACTACATGGGCAACTTAGTCATGGACATCAGGTTGGAGACATGGAGCATGGCAGTCTTATGCAGGGACATTGTGCAGGATCACTTGTAGAGATGTCACTTATGGGCATCCAATGAGGACTGCCAAGGCAGGGATGTTGTGCAGGTGGATTTTCTTGTGTGACATGGACATGTTTTACTTATGAGCCAATTGAGAGGTTGTGCACTATTGTACAACAAGGCCATGGACTTGAATGGAGTTGTGAGCAGACTATAGAGCATTCCTACTACATGGAGAGCTGAGGCATCGTGCAGAGACCTTTGGGCCGAGACTTGTATGCTTGCTAGAATGTTGGTTGGGGATGACTCATGGAGCTCGTGATGACATGAGGTTGTGACTTTTAGGGACTTCATATATGGTGGACTTAGAGGATCTGATGCATTGAGGAGCTGAGGTTAGAGACTTTGATGGAGGATGGGGTGCATACTTTCAATTACATGTATGGGAATGGCTTGAAAGAGTGACTTGATGTGGAGGATCGATATGAGACACTTTGGAGTGATGGAGTTACGACGATGATGATGCCTTGGTGGAAACACTTGGGCATGGGTTGAGCCGAGACTTAACCACTTTTGACACAAGGGAGATGATTGATCTATGATCATGGGCAGCACATGGATAGATGAGACATGTGTACACTTGTTTCTATGATAGACTTGAGGGATGGCACATTGCAGATATGATGGGGGTTGCTTCATGGACTTGGATGTGGCACCCGAGAGTCAAATTTTGATGAGGAGATCTCTTCATATTGAGGAGATACATATATGGATGATGTTGGGATAGATGTGGCTAATTTCATGCAGCACATTAGTACCAGACATCATGGATAGCATGTTACAGATGAGATGAGGACTACTTCATGGACCTAAGCATGGATTACACTTATATGGATATGGATTCTTGATCGGGTTGAGGATGTGACAGGATGTTCTGAGAAACGACTAATGGTGGCATGAGGATGTGAATCCTCATGGTTTAAGTGTGACAGTTGGACTTGCCACCCAACTAGTTCAGACATGTTGGTTGACAGTGTATAGAGATGTCTTAGCATTGTATTGGAGTATCATGGCAACAGTTCACGTGAGGATGACACATGATGAGGTCGACACAAGATGTCTCAGGAAGCATGTAGCTTAAGATGGAGCGGCTAGCCATCCACGATGGGGAGTAGCGTGTGGAGATTGTGGCAGGGTTGTTGATGATCATGGATTGAGATGATTTCCGATGTATGACATATCGATGGGGTGTATACCTTGGTATGATGATCTTGGTGGGTAGCTACCAAGATGGTATGTTGTCGAGGACGAAAGGGATTTCAGGTGGAGGAGGATGTAACGACCTGCAGTTCAGATGATGTGTAACCATGGGTAAAGACTGAACAAGCGCGTGGGCTGAACGAGTTGCGGTTCAGACGATATGCGAGCTCAGACTTGGTTATACGAAGTGTGTGCACATAATAGGAGGGAAAGTGACTTATATGGTGTGGAGAGCGTGTAACTCAACCCATGGCTAACCACACTTGGAAATGAAGGCTAACATGTATGTTAGTGGCATTTGCGATGAAGTGTGGGCATTGGATGAGTCAGCTGGGTAGCCTCGACTTCGCCCTACATTTAGTATAAACAAGAGGAGTGTGGAGCTCATTCAACCATCGTTCATCGATCATCATCTCTCTACAAGACTTGGACGCAGGGCGAAGGCGAAGCGGAAGTGCAAGTTGGGTGAAGTCACCGTGCAGGGCTGCACGACAGGCAACCTGGGCGAGCGATCATGGAGGGCTGCACGATGGGTGACCCAGGTGAGGGTGTCTGTGTAGGCGTGCACAACGGGTGACTGGGTGAGGGCGCCCATGCAGGGCTGCATGACAGGTGATCGAGATGGGCATGCGGGTGACCGTGAGGGCGTCCGGGTAGGCGTGCATGACGGGTGGCCAGGTGAGGGCATCTGTGCAGGCGTGCATGACGGGCGGCCCAAGTAGGGTGTCTTCTGAACGAAGAGTTGGTCGACACGGTGAGGTTGTGCGGACGAGCGGTCGGGTGAGGGCGCGCCATGCATGATGAAACGGTGGAGACGAAGGTTGGAACCGGAGGTCATAAAGTTGGGCAGGTGGTACTATGTGTTGTTTCACACAATTTGGGCATTTGCGAAGGGTTGGCAAGTGGGACTGCGTGTGGGCAGGTATACACGGTTTGGGCGTTTGCTGACCAACGAAATACGAGCCAAGCGAAGACATGCAATGAGGTGAACGATGGGTTGGTGAGTCGTGCAGCAACCATGCGGAGGTGCCGACGAGTTGGGAAACCGAGTTTGCCAAAGTTGTAAAATTGGCTAAGTATAAATTTGGGGTTTCCCAAGGACTTAGCCTATACTTTGTAAAACTGGAAAAATTGTATATATATTGATATCGGGCAGACTCATGTTGCAGGGAGTTGCCCCTCCCTTTATACTATTGTGCATTTCTCTTGTATAATGTTGTTGATAATGAATGTGTATGGGTGTTCATTGGTATAAAGGAAACATAATAATACTTGGTAACGAAAATAAAACTAAGTATGAAAATGTTAAGGCGTAGTCTACAATTGTAAGTATTGGTGAAAAGAAAACGGTTGGTAGTGTCACACCTCGCCTAGCATGGTTGGAAGACTACCGTATGCTTGGGGGCGTGACACCCACGATCTAGCATGGTGAGCATAATCAAGCTACCCGCATTCAGAGGAGTAGGGAATGAGGATCTAGACAAGTTTTGGTTCGTTGTAAGAGTAGTTTGGGAAGCACAAGGGGTCACAGATAACAACATTAAGAAGGCCACACTAGTGAGCATGCTACAGGATCACGCGCTGACGTGGTATATCAAGCACTCGAATGATCAACCAAATGGAGGAATAGCGGAGATCTAAGATATGTTGAACAAAGAATTTAGTCGGCCGAAATCAGAGACATAGTCAATCATTGGATTTAAAGAGATCAAGATGCATCTAGGTGATACCCCCTAGGATCTGGATCAAAGACTGAAGACTATAATCCACAAGGCTAATATGACACTAACAGATGCACAGCATCGTGCATGGTTTGTGGCATCTTTGACACCACACCTGAGGACGGCATTGTCATAGCAAAAGCTTTCAACCCAAGTATAAGCATTGGAAATGGAAATAAAGTTGCATGAAACACTGATACAGGATCCAGTATTGGGATTTCAACAGATCCACATGCAGCTTCAGACTCTCTTCCTAGAAATGCAGAGCTTGAAGTAGGATAGGGCAGCATGGCCAGAGGCGCATGAAGAAGTGTGGTGCATAAAATGTAGAGGCCAGGGCCATGACAAAGACCACTATCTAGTATTTGCGAACTACTTGGTAAGAGGGGGATCTAGGCCATTGAGACCAGAGGCATATGCAGGACCAAGTGTGGCACCCACGCTCTGGTCTGCAATCTGTTAGGTGGGAGGAAAGCACATGATGGACAATTGTCATTTGTTGTAGAAGTATACACAAACTCCCCAGCAACTGGTTTGCAATGCTTGTAGATCGGTGGGCCACGACGAGTGTACTTGTTGTAGCTATGAGTTAATGATGGAGCGAACCCCAGCATATAGAATTTAGATGGAAACGCGAGGCCTTGACCCAGCCGCGGGGATGGTACGCGGTGGATTTCCAAGGTGAGGTTGAGGACGAGGAGGAATGGGGCCAGGAAGAGGCTAAGGATTGTTAATCTATTACAATTACGGAGGACTAGGGCACTATGCTCATGATTGTACCAACTTGACGAGACTATCTTGTTCCTACTCTTCTCAATTCGATCATGAAGCAGTATATTGTCCTACATTGATTATGCAAATGCGAGAGAAAGGGGTACTCAGGCAAATCCGACGCAGAATATTCAAATGATGAGGTATGAACCATGCGAAGAAGACCCAACTGTGAATATGGTGCTCAGAAGTGGTGCGACCAGAGGGGAAGATAAGGGGAAGCAGCTCGAGGAAGATACATGGGTTCGTAAGGCTCCTACAAAGGAACCTGAGTTTGACTTGGAACACGCAAAGGAGACATTTATGGAAGCTAAGAAGAGGTTCGTGGAGGCCTCTACTTTAGGTAGTAAGGATCAACTAGAGATAGGGATGGATCCTTCTATGCTTGCTACCTTTTTAGAGACATGCATGAAACTATTGTGTGATAATAAGGTAGTTAAAGGACTACAGGAGTTGATAAATAGGTGTGCAGGATTAGGGGAGCCACACATAGTCCAGAAACTAGGAAAGCATACATTGCGCATCGGGAGGGAGATGATATTAACGACGCAGATTGGCAAATATGAAATGGACCAAGTAATTCTAGACCTCGATTTAGATGTGAATGTGTTACCAAAGCAGACATGGGAATGCATGGGTAGGCCTACATTGCAGTGGTCCACTATTGAATTACGGATGGCGAACCAAAAAAATATCTTGCCCATGGGGAGGCTGTAAAGGGTAACAATGGATATCGAGGGTACGAGCTCACAAACCAACTTTGAAGTAATAAATATTGTGGATGATAACAACCCTTACCCCGCATTGCTAGGAATAGACTGGGCCACTAATATGAATGGATTCAGCGAATTGAAGAAGCGGAAGATGATATCTGAGAAAATGTCCCTTCGCATAGTAGTTCTGTTGGCTCTAGCCGAAGGTGTGCGATACACCGAACCTATGTGCGACGATGACAATGAAGATGAGCTGGATTGCATTTACAGATAATGACGAAATACTAGGATCAGGTAAACCCTACCACAAATGGGAGAATCTCATGGGAGCATGACAATTCATGTACTTTGGATTCAGATGAAGAAATAGAACACTGGTAGAACCGGTTGCATGAAGTGACAATGCTAAATTGCAACATGATGATCAGATCACTACGACGCATAACAACCGAAGCAAGGGAACTTCCAACCTATGATGGGGTAACAAGAGTGGATGAATTCTTGGACAAAAGTGCAGTACCAAAACAATAGTGGTACGATGCGGTAGAATGGGCATTGCGCACGACACCTGCACGATGGTGGGGTACACATGAGAGGACTAAGGGGAACTGGCGCAAATGCAAAAGATGGATGCTCTTACGATTTGGAAGTCCCCAATGTCGAACATGAGATAGGCAGCCAGGATGTAGCAGTTCGCATGCCCACTTGTGTTAATGGGTACAGACGTGTGTTGTGCAAGCACTTCCTAGACTAAGTATCGGAAGTCGGAACTCGACGCGGCAATAGGGGCAGTGAGACACTCCACTAATAGTCTGAAACGGAGCATTCAAAAAGCTATGCGGAATCATAAACAAAGTCTACCAGATGGGACGAACTGATTGGCACCTATGGATGCTAGCGATTTGATGGGCCTATGGGGCCATATACAAGAACCTGAGCATGGAAATGGTTCTAAAGACGATGAGAAGAGTCAAGGCCATAGTTGTGGGAAATAATACTCACACTTCTACAATTGCGGCAACATGTAGGGACCAAAGAAAAGAAATTATGCAGCTGCACGAGGATGAACATATGCAGATTCATGAAGCCATTCAGCGAGGGAACCTTGAGCGTTGCGAACTCAAAGAAAATTGGGTACGACTGAAGCAGGAAAGCATATTAATAAATGAGGATATCAGAAAACTGGAAACCAAAATATTGCAGGCATTATGCATTGACAAAAGGAGGGGGCCACGTATGGGCAACCCTACCACCACACTAGAAGATTGTGAGCGAGAGTGGCTGGATATACTACCAGGGCTGCGACTACACCTTATCAGATGAAGTCACCAAGGAACCACACCACATAAGAAATAATGTGAGGCATTGAAGGGAACGAGGGTAACTAAGGGGGACCTGTGAACCGAATTGAAAGGGGACTTGAAGCCTCGCACTAGTACTGCAACTACCTAACTATCCATAGGGAGCACAATCTCAACACTCCAAGCAGTTGAAAGAGAGTGTGGGACTATAAACGAGTTTGTATGGGGTCTGTATGGGAGCATTCGTGCACAAGGGACTACGTTGTTGTGAAGACAGGCGAGAAAGTGACTGTTGGTGACACTATTCATGACAAGATGGCCAATTTAAGACAACAAGGAGCGGACGACGGGCAATTAAGACACAAAGTCAGAACTAGATTTGGGACTATCTGTCGCCAGTCTCACATTAATGATCTGAATCCAGGGGGAGCGGTCGAATTTGAATTCAAAGTGGCCTATAAATCATAGGTGGCCCTTCACCGAACAACCCTTAGCATTTTTAAGTTGTTGCGTTATCAAGCGGGCATGAACTTGATGAACTTGGAGGTTGTAAAACCAAGTCCGTGGTTTGAAGCATTGCCAAAGGATACATAGGAGTCCCTGATCAGAATAATGTCAACAACCAAGGGAGTCACACAGATTTCTACGCCACCGGTAGGTGACGCACCAGAAATCCATAAATCACCCTAGACACCGAGGCCCAAAAAGGACCAACAGGCAGCAAGACTGGTCCGTATGTCTCTGCGAAATCTGTGGTTCGGCAAACTGTCAATGGAAGAAAAGGAAAAATGGTTAATATTTAGAGAGATGATGAGGAGGAGGATCCTCAAACCTTTGTAGAAGAGATGGAATGAAAGGCAGAAATGAGACAAGACATCTACCAAGTATGCACCACAACAAAGCTACCCAAGAATGTCCCTCCACGAGAAGGGAGGGTAAAGGTACCTAAATACTTGGATGTCATTAGAAGCACACTCAACACCCCGTTCCTCCCCGAAGGAGTTCTATTTGAAGGTTCGGTTGTGGGCTGCATACTCACTATGAAGTTTGAAGATTGGGATCTCAAGGATAGCGAGAAGTTCACTCATTTGGACACTAGCCAGCTGATGGAACAAAGCACGAAGGGGGTAGTTACAACACTACAACCACGGACATGGTTGCGTGGGGGGAGGAGGCTGGGCTACTCCACCTCCTATCGATTCCACACTTTCATCATGCCCCACTCATGATATTTTTCATCAGGTAGCTGCTTTTTCTAGTGCATGATGGGTACTTGTGGCTGGAGGAGCCCATTCCCATCACGACGGAGCTCATTTATAGGATTTCTCAGCTTCCCTGTACGACATAGGACCCCACAGAAATAGCTGGCACAAGTGGAGACTTGGTGATTGTGGAGGCCATGAAAAAGAAATATAAGTTGGAGAAAACCCAAAGGGGTTATGTTATCACTAGTATTCATAACAAAGGGGTCCGCGTGACTACCCAGTTGTTGGTGGGAAAGGTGATGAGGAAATGTCACGGAAATGAAGTACCAACAATGGTCATTATGCTGACCGAGCAATGCATAGAAGGAGTACAATTCAACTGGGCGCAGTTCCTTTGTGACGAGTTCCTGATGAACTGCAAGGAGGCCCAAGAGTAGGGTAAGAACTTCCACTACGCGTGGTTTCTCTTATCCATCCTGTTGGTCACAGGTAAACTGCCTGAGGATAGTTAGTTTCCTCCCCTTAACCAGGACTGGCCAGAGGTAGGCAAATATGCGTCGCTATGGGCAATGAAGTATGTCACATGAATCCGAGAAATCAAGATCTTCTGGGTATTGATGGAGGCAAGCATATGAGTATGGATCAACAAACGGTTGTGCCAATCCACCTTGGTATATGACAGTTTGAAGAGCTATGCAGACTTTAAAGCCGATATACATAATGTGTATATCAGAGCACGGAAGGATCCAGAGCAGAAGTGGACAACACTCCCCTTCATTGCAATAGATGACGATGTTTTCGTGGTGCTCGACACATGGCCACTGGAATGGCATGCACCAAATCAGGGGGTGCATGATGAGATGGAGATTCAACGACAAAAGGTTGCCGCCAAGTTGCTAGCACAATAGAATCAAAATGAACAACTAGTTGAAGAAGTACGGGCGTCTCGGGAGGCAACGAAGGCCGCCGCAGCAAGGACAAAAACAATTGAGGCTGCTACGATAGGGCAGGGGGTAGATGATATGATGAAAGGCATCGACCTAAGCACCACCTCTACACAATTGAAATGGGCACATGCAACAGAACGAACTAGGCCATGGAAGAAGGCCAAGGCTTCCAAGTTGGATTAGGATCTGATTACACTAACTGAGGGTGACCTATATGACATCGGCGACACAGTTCGTGAAGTCACCAAGGAGGTGCTATAGGAGGCAATGAGAGAGCAGGAGAATGTGTTAGCGGTGCTCAAGAGGTAACTCCAGGAACTTCAGGTGTGTCCCCCACAGCAGGGAATAGTAGCCGCCTACAGGGCTACAATTATATCAGCAATCGAGCAATTCCTGCGAGCCAAAATGGCTAATACTATCGCACTGCTCGAAGGAGCACTGACAACGGAGAACGCAGAGGACAGAGCCACGGTAGGCTGGCTCAAGGGACTTGGACTAAACTTGGCTGCCTTTCCACGAGAGATATTATATCAGTTGTAGGATGGAGCGATGAGAGAGCTCCGTGCTAGGGAAGGATGCGTAATACAGATGCTCAGTGAACAACAAATCAATATTGAGCAGTTGAGCCTCCAACGTGATGAAGTGGTAGCACAGACCCAGTAGTTGGAGAAAATCATCGAGGAAGCACGTTGCCAAGTCCCCGAACTAGAGATTGTAGTAGACTTACTAGCAAGTATACAGATCCACAAATTGGCCAATGGATTCCGTGAGGTGGAGGGAGCAACGATGATTCAGTTGGACCTCAACTTGTAGATCACGGAGCTGAGGCTGAAGGTGCAGCCCTCTACACCATCAGAGGTTAGAGAACAGTGACACTACACCATTCAAACAAGGCTAGAAGCAATAGAGCGTGTCATACAGGAGTGCACTGGCTTGTTAGATCAGTCACTTGTCACACTCACATCACTACAGGAAGACCCAACGTTACAAGGATTAGAGACAGAAGCGCAAGAGTTGTAGTAGGCCTATGACAATGTTTGGAGGACTGCACATATGGTTGCCCTTACTCAGCAACTAGCCAAAATGAGGGAGGCCCAAGCTCTCAAGGCATAGGTGGATGCCACGTGTCAAAAAGAAGCAGTGCTTAAATAATGCATCCAACCTTGGCTCAAGTTAGCATTGACGGTCACCACCAAGATCAAGGGAAGGTTGGTATAGATGCAGGGCGTATATGAACTCAGACAAGGAATTGCACCTGACAACAAAGGATCGAAGATACGTGCACAACGGGTATAGCAAACAATGGAAGAATGTGTTGTGAATGTAAGTAAAGTACAGAGGTTGTTGGATGAACTTCGTGTGAAGATCACTGCACCAGCTGAGTGACTCAGGATGAGTCACGTTGATTGCGTTGGGGGCCTGTTGGGTAGCAGATCACCCCATAGTGGATTTTTGGGGCTTGTAGCCCAAATTTTGGGTCAATGTAATGTAAGACCCTGCAAAATGCAGGCGTAGAGTGCGAGAGTCTAGGGTAGTCCACCCTAAAGTATTGTAATTTAATATGGAATATTTTAGCCTACCCATGGTCGGCGGACCATGGGAATGTATAAATAGAGCGAGGCTCTAAGTGTATAAGGGAAACTTTGGATGTGATCTTAAGTGATATGGGTTTTTGGATGAGATATTCACTCCACGTCTGTAAGTCTGAGTCTTGGGTTGTAGGAATAGGAAGAGGCTTTGCAGTTGTGTGTGCAGAGGCCTGGTAGAGTCCGCAGCTATGTGCGTGGACCCCTGCAGTTGAGTGCGCAAGGCGGAGTTTGGATTGTAACGGAACAAAAGAGTAATAAAAGCTAAGTTGATTCTAAAATATTGTGCATTCGTTCGTAGATCTATTTGTTGATGCTTTTGTTATATGTTTAGGCATCTCTTTACAACTTATGATTGCGCGCATTGATTATAAATGTTAAATAAGTAAATATGAATACTGGGCCCACAAAAATAAGTCAAATCCATAATAATAACACCGTAAGGGTAAAGGTTCTAGGCAGCACCTCTTCATGCTCTGTATAGAGCTACGCGAAGGTCAGGCAGCTGCACAAAGTGCTGCAAGCGTGCAAGATTGGTTCACGACCTTTCTAGACCTCATCAAGACATCCCTAGGGTGCGAAAACTTGGTTCCAACTCCCTCCCATACTACCTCGAGTGAGACCTCAATCCGCGCACCATGGATTGTTGCTGAAAGGGCCGATAGTTTTAAGATTTGTTTGGCTAAATCACTTCTGAACCTGGGTGAGGCCCCAGCAAGCCAACACTTTAGCAAACACAACATGAGTGACCTTGTGGACAAGCTATAAAGGTATGACCAAAGTCAATACTGTTTAGTTAGATAATTATAGGAGAGATTTGGAAATTCTAAAAATGAGGAACAAAAAGGATATTGATTCCTTCATGAATCGAGTCATGACTGTCGTAAATCAGTTAAAAAATTGTGGTTATGAAATTACAGATAAAACAATGATTGAGAAGGTCCTAGGACCTTTGTCTACCAGATTTGATGTTGTGGTAGCATTCATAGAAGAAGCCAAGGATTTGGCATCATTAATAATTGATGAGTTGATGGGATCACTTCTATTACATGAGGCAAGGAAAGAAAAAAATAAGGATTCCACTTTAGAAACCGCTTTCAAAACACCAGGTTTCTATTTCAAGGGACAGAGGTCGAGGTAGGAGTAGATCGAGAGGTAGAGGACTAAACAAAAGACATGTTGGTTAGAGATATGGCCAAAAAGAGCGTGAACATGAAAGTGGAAGCAACTGTAGAAGCTTCAAAAATAATCAAAGATTTGATCAATCAAAGGTGAGATATTATTATTGCAATAAATTTGGTCACTATGCTCGTGATTGCAGGAAGAGGATAGCTAATCAAGGAAACTAGAGAACTAATGTCACTACGAAGTGTACTAACTCTATGTTCCTAGCTTGTCATACCATGAAAAAGCCTTCTGATAATGTGTGGCTATTAGATAGTGGCTACAGTAACCACATGATAAGAAACAAGAATTTGGTTGCAAATTTGGATCAATCTATGAAGACAGAGGTAAATCTAGGAACTGACAACACTACGGATGTCGATGGAGAAGGAGTGGTCAACATTATAACCAAGAAGGGGGAGTTGAAGCCAATCACAGAGGTATATCATGTCTCTAGTCTCAAACATAATTTGATAAGTGTTGTTCAATTGACACAGAAGGGATATAGAGTTATCTTTCAAGGACAAGAGTGTGTCATATATCACAAGCCCCCAAGCAAGAAGTTGATAACAAAGGTGCATATGATGAGGATCATACTCTTTCCCCTAATCATGAATTACAATGATCAGGTCAGTTCATTTATAGTTGCATGTTCTAATTATTATTGGTTATGGCAATTTTGGTTTGGAAACTTACACATTTTTGGTTTAAGATTATTACACAAAAACAGATGGTGAGAGGATTACCTCCCATAAAAGAACCTTCTAGTACTTGTGAGTGTTGCATCTTGGGAAAGCAACATCATGAATGTTTTCTAAAGGGAGTTGCATACAAAGCAAAGCAATATCTTGACCCAGTGCTTACAAACTTCTGTGGACCTATGAGGACATAGTCGATTAGTTGAAGTTGTTACTTCCTCACTTTCATTAATGACTATAGCAGAAAGACTTGGGTTTACTTCTTGAAGTAGAAGTCTGAAACTTTTGCAAGGTTCAAAGAATTCAAAGCCTTAGCAGAGAACCAAATTGATCGACAAATCAAGATATTGATGTTAGATCGTGGTGAAGAATATGATTCAAAGGAATTCCTTGATTACTCCAAACAACATGGAATCAGAAGACAATTTACAACCAGGTATACACCGCAGGATAATGGTGTAGCAGAGAGAATGAAAAAAACAATTATAAATATGGCAAGGAGCATGTTTGAAGGAATAATCTTGTCTAATGAGTATTGGGAAAAAGTAGTTGCATGTGTTTTTTATGTGATAAATAGATCTCCTAAAAGGAGTTTGATGAACAAAGTATTAGAAGATGTATGGTCAAGTATGTCTTGCAGTGTATCTCATCTCAGAGTATTTGGATGTGTAGCTTATGCACACGTGCCTAAAGAACTAAGAGGTAAAATGGATGATAAAAGTGAAAATGCATATTTACTAGTTATAATGAGAAATCAAAAGATTACAAATTGTATAACCTTATCACCAAGAAGGCCATGATTAGCAAAGATGTTGTGTTCAAAGAACAAGAGTCGTGAAATGGCAGTATAGAAAAAATAGTTGATGCACAAGTGCCACTAATTGAAGAATATGATGTAACAAAAAAGGAGTAGCAAGAATCACAGGTGAACACATCAAACTTAGACACACCAACAAGGAATCCAAGATTCTTTGAGAAACATGGATCTTCAAGTAGATCAACAGACCATAATTCTCCTAATAATAAATCAAGTGATGAATCAAGCAAAGGTAAGAGAAAGATGAGGATTTTGAAAGATATTTATGATGATTTGGATGTTAGTTCAAATTTTGCATTGTTTTCTTTCCAACCTTCTTTGTTTGAAGAAGCAATCAAAGATGAAGATTGGGTGCAAACCATGCATGAACAAATTGAAGCTATTGAAAAGAATAATACATGGGATTCAGTTGGTTTGCAACAAGACAAAAATACCAGTGGTGTGAAGTGGGCGTTCAAGACAAATTTGAATGAGAAAGGTAAAATTGATAGATTTAATGCAAGACATGTAGCAAAAGGATTCTCGTGGCAATTGGGAATAGATTTTGGAGAAACTTTTTCTCAAATAGCCAGATTGGATATTTTAATAGTAGTTATAGCCGCAACAAATTAGAACAAGTGGAAAGTGTTTGGTGACTTAATTGATCTTAAATTACTTACATGAATTATCAACTAGGGCTAGTAAACTAATGAAGTGTATGGGCACTATATGTGTTAGAAGTCTTTTCTTACTGACACAAATTCTAAATTAAATTGTTATCGAGATGCACATGTCTTTTATGAGTAAATTAGTTATTCCTAGAAAATAAGATTAACTTTACAACGATGATCACACTCTCTTGCTTTCAAACAAAAACTACTTTTCTTTATAAATTTCCATACTTTTCCTTGAAATAAAAATCTCACACTTCAGCATAAATGCAAATCAATATCACACTTGACATAAATAAAAGTTAATCCTACACTTTGCATTATATACCCATTCATTTGTAGAAATGAAAACTATAATCTCATCAAACATCTATATAAATAGAAATCACACTCGCATAAAAATAAAATCCAACCAACGCCAGCCTAAACAGACTCACACTTGCTTAAATTAAAGATCACACATACTTGAAAGTTAACATTCCATTTTGCGAATAAATCCACTATCTATAAGAAAGATAATGTTTCTTCTATTTAATTGAAATGTAAAACTATGTCATTGTTGGGTGTGGGATTCCACAAGGCAAGTTTTCAAGCTTAAAGCCCAAGTTTTGACTAAGTCTGATGTAAAAACTCCGTGATTTGTGGGCGCGGAGCGCGAAGTTGTAATTAAGTCAAAGGGTTGTCTACCCTTACTTTCATAATGAAATGTTGGCTTGAGAGTTCTACCCATGGTCCGTGGACCATGGGATTGTATAAACAAAGTGAGGCTCTAAGTGTAAAGAAGTTAACTGAAGATCTAATGATGAAGCATTGAGTCAAAGTGTAAAGTCAAGTGTTTGGGTTGTAGAGTAGGAGAAGGCTCCGCGGCTAAGTGCACAGACACCTAGTAGTATGCAACTGAGTGCGCAAACCCTTGCAACTGAGTACAGAGGGCAGGTTGAGTCTATAACCAATTGAAACATTAATAAAGAGAAGTTTTACATCATTTATGTGTATCATTTTCTTGGTTTATGCATTGAAGTATATTGGGTATGAATTGCAAGTTTACTATTTATTTGTTGCTCGAGCTTATATAAATGTGTTGAATAAGTGAATATAAGATAAAGTATCTGTTTACGCAAAGATAACTAATTGTTATGAGAAGATAAGTAAGATCTATGGTTTAACTTGGGGAAATAGCACAAATCACTGCTTTAGTAGTGTGAAAGCTCCTCAGCCCCTGGTTAGGGTTGCGCGAAGGCTAGTATAACATAGAGCGAAGGCCTCGTAGGTCAAGAAAGTGTGCTAAGTGAATTGCATGAAGGTACTCGCAGTGGACTAAACTCACCCCTCAAACATCTCAAGGGTGCAGAAACTTGGTTCAAACATCCCCCCATACTGCTTCGGGTGAGAACTTAATCTGCGCTCTGTAGGCTATTGCCAAAAGGGATAGTAGTACAGGGATTTGTTTGGCTAAATAACTCTAAACCTGGGTCAAGCCCCATCAAGCCAACAAATGGTTTCATTGTCGGGACTAGAATCTGCATAGAGATGTCTAATGTCGTATCGTTGGAATCCAACTAAGAAAGAAATTGAAGGTTGGTTGAACATGAGAATTCATGGGTTCAGGGTGCAGGAGAACAAGAATCCGTGACTATCAAAGGAAGAGTGGTTAGATTTCTACCTATACACAGAGACCCATGAAATTTTCTTTGCATCTTTCCCTACTAAGTTGTACGAGTGGATCGCAAAGCTAGAAGATAACCAAGGAAGGTGCAAGTTCGATAGTCCTATTGTGTGGACCCCAGAGTTGGTGTGCAGATTGGAAGCATCGGAGGATAAGATCATGTGTGTTGTTGATCTCTGGCTCGATTAATTATAGGAGTATTCATTATTGAGTTCCCGGTAGATACTTCATTCAGCTATAGCAAGGCAGATCGACGCTTTCTCAAAGGACCGCAAGGTAAGTACATAAATTCTCTAAATAATTGGATTAAAATTTTATTGTGTGAAAACATGATTATGCAATTACCTTGATTTCCAGAGCCACGCGAGGTGTAAAAACCTACAGAAACGAAGGAACTAAGGGACTAGAGAATAGTCCTTTGATTTCACCTTCGCGAGAGGATGAGGAAGAGATCGTGATGGTCTTGTCAAGAAGTGTGATCAATTTGATAAGGCAGAGGATTTCACGCATAACACCCCCCCCCCCACACCACCACCAACTTCACTGCCTTCACCTCCAGCTTCGCTCGTACCAGCGCCGCCACCACCGCGAGTCAATATGGCAAGCATGACAAAGTTTCCTATGTTTAAGGGAGTAGGAAATTAAAATCCAAACCAATTTTGGTTCGTGATAAGAGTCGTATAGGAAGCACAAGGAGTTACAGATGTTAATATAAAGAAATCAATGCTGGTCAGCACTCTGCAGGATCATGTGCTGACCTGGTATATTAAGCATTCTAATGACAATCGAAATACGGGATCGCGGATATCCAATTACGTTGAACATAGAATTTAGTAGGCCAAAGTCAAAGGTGCATTCTATCATTGGATTCAAAGAGTTCACAATGCTACCAGGAAAGACTCCTTGGGAGCTAGATCAAAGGCTAAAGTACACGATTCGTGAAGATAATATGACTTTGACAGATGGACAACACCACGAATGGTTTGTAGCATCACTAATGCCACATTTGAGGAACACGCTATCACAACAGAGGTTAATGACTCAGACAAAGGCCTTGGAGACTGCAATGAGTCTGCATGAGTCCCCGATATAGGATTCTAACTTGGGAGTTCAGCATATCCACGCGTAGTTGAAAAGCTTATGCCTTGAGATGCAGAGTCTGAAACAGGACATGACAACCTGACCAGAAGTGCATGAAGAGGTATGGTGCGTTAAATGTAAGGGTCAGGGTCATGACAAGGACCACTGCCCAGTGTTCACGAATTACCACACAGGAGGAGGACAGATGCCGTTAAGACCAGAGGCACAAGCACGACCTAGCATGATGCCTACTTTGTGGTGCGCGATTTTTCACATAGGAGGAAACCATGCTACAGACAGCTGCCATTTGTTACAGAAGTACACACAAAATTCACAACACATGTTTTGTAATTTGTGTAGATCAGTTGGAAACGAAGAGTGCACTTTTAGAAGCTATGAGTTGATGATGGATAAAACTCTCACCTATAGGGTTTAGGTTGAAAAGCGGCCCCTTGATCATAATGCAGGAGTGGCATGAACTGGATTTTAGGGGTGTGGGTGAGGCCAAGATGGAAGAGGACCTAGAAGAGGTCACAGATAGTTGATATGTTACAATTGCGAAGGGCCAGGATTATGCTCGTCATTGTATGAATCCAATGTGTCCATCATGTTTGTATTGTACCTAGTTTGATCATGAGATGGAGGATTGTCCTACACTGATAGCTAGGATGTGAGGCAAGGGAGCGCTACAACCACCTCCGACTCAAAACCTGCAGATGATGAGGTCTAGGCCGCACGAGGAAGATCCAAATGTGAACATTGTGCCCCGAAGTGGAATTATGATGGGAAACGATAAAGGAAAACAACACAAAGATAGTACTTGGGTTCACAAGGATCTGACGAAAGAAGCAGAGTTTGATTTGGAGTGCTCTAAGGAAACCTTCATGGAAGCTAAGAAGAACTTCATTGATGCCTCCACTTCAAGAATAAAAGATAGATTGGAGCTGGAAATGGACCCATCTATGCTTACGACATTCCTAGAAACATGCATGAAGCTACTGCGCGGCAGTAAGGCTGTAAAGGGATTGCACCAACTCATTAGCAGATGCATTGGGACCGCACCAGGAGAGATGCACGTAGTCCGGAAGATTGGAAATCATGCGATGAAGATAGGAAGAGAAATGAGGTTGACCACGCAGATTGGAGAATATGAGATGGACTAAGTAATTCTAGACCTAGGATTAGACACGAACATTCTACCAAAGAAGACATGGGAGCGCATGGGAAGACCTATGCTGCAATGGTCTCCTATCCAACTACAAATGGTGAACCAACAAAAGATAATACCTATGGGGAGATTGCAGGGAATCACTATGCATATTGAAGGGGCGAGCACACTAGTAGACTGTGAATTGATAGAGATTGTCGATTACAAAAATCCCTACCTCGCACTCTTAGGAATCGATTGGGCCACTGACATGAATGGGGTGATTAATCTGAAGAAGTGCAAGATGATTTTCGAGAAAAATTCTTTGTGTGTAGTCATACCTTTGGACCCAGTGGAAGAATCGCGCTACATAGAGTTGGTGCACGACTATGAAAGCAGCGAAAATTTGGACTACATCTACAAGATAACTGCAAGAGAGAAAGACTGGGTAAATCCCACCGTGGATGGACAAATCTCACGGAAGCACGAAAGCTCCTGTACATCAGATTTGGATGAAGAGATAAAGCGATGGCATAACCGGTTACACGAGGTAACCATGTTGAACTGTAACATGATGACAAGATAACTGCATTGTGTATCAACAGAAGCGAGAGATTTTCCTACCTATGATGGATTAGGTGAGGTAGATGCTTTCTTCGAAAGATTTGAAAGAGAGGTGCCAGAAAAGAAACTTTTCCAGGATTTGAAGTGGGTACTACATGCTATGTCCGCAAGGTGATGGGGTATGCACCAAGGAAGCTTTGAGGACTAGTGCAAATGTAGGAGAGTGATGCACATGCATTTTTGGAAGCCTAAGATGTGACTAAAAGAAAAATATAATGTATGGGATGGTCCGCCCACGCATCTAGCCAGGTGGGTACATGCATATGGTAAACAACCTGTGTGGATGCTCATGAACTTCACGATGGGAAACACGGTCGAAAAGCATGTGTTGGGGGGACAATTGCGCGAATGATCCCTCAAGTTGGAACGACAGAGTTTGGAAAGAACGAGTGTGTAGAAGGTTACCCACGCAGAAGCATTTAACAAAGTGTGCAAAGCACTGAACAAGGTATATCATGTGCAACGAAGTGATTGGGACTTGCACGTACCAACAGTTTTGTGGGCTTATAGGGAAACACATAAGAAAATGATGGGACAGACACCTTTCCAGCCAGTCTATGGAGTGGAAGCCATAATGCCATTGAAGTATATCGTGCCTCGCCTACACATAGCAACGCTCACTGGTATGATGAACCGCAAAGCCCTGTGGTAGAGGGTCGCGCAGTTGGAGGAACTCGAACAAGATCGGTTTCTTGTCGGATTCCATCAGCATGTACAAAAGCAGTGCGAAAATGCCTGGAACGATCGACATATTAAGTTGCGCACCTTCAAGGTGAACGATTTGGTGTTACTATATGATAGTAAGTTTGATCAATTCCCGAGAAAATTCAGAATGCATTGTCTATGACCATATGTTATTAAATAGGTCACAGATGGAGGCTAGTGCAGTTGGTAGAGCTAAATGGAGAACCTTTCCTAGAAAAAGTGAATGGCAGTCGATTGAAGCCATACACGGGTGGCCCAACTATCTAACTAGCCGATAGAAGCACAATCTTAGTGCTCTAGGCAGCTAAAAGGAGGCGCGGGACTATAAATAGATGTAGGGAAAGTAGGAGCAGATACAGGGAAGAAATTCAGATACCACTATCTTTGAGTAACGCGTCTAGGAGATGCAGCAGGTGGTCGCTCCGTGCGCTTCCAACCTTGCAGTAGTCCGAGCAGCGTTGGGAGGTCTCCACGTGAAGATCTCTCCACCAACAGAGTGACTCAGGGTGAGTCATGATGTTTGTGTTGGGGGCCTGTTGGGTGCGGGATTCCCCAAGGAAAGTTTCTAGGTTTAAAGCCCAAGTTTTGACTAATTTCGATATAAAGACTCCATGATTTGTGGGCGCGGAGTGCGAAGTTGTAATTAAGTCATAGGGTTGTCCACCCATACTTTTGTAATGTAATGTCAGCTTGCGAGTTCTACCCATGGTCCGTGGACCATGGGATTGTATAGATAGAGCAAGGCTCTAAGTTTAACCGAAGATCTAATGATGAAGCATTGAGTCAAAGTGTAAAGTTGAGTCTTTGGGTCATAGAGTAGGAGAAGGCTCTACATCTGAGTGCACATAGGCCTAGTAGTCTGCAGCTGAGTGCGTGGACCCCTACAACTGAGTGCGCATGGTAGGTTGAGTCTGTAACCGATTGAAGCATTAATAAAGAGAAGTTTTACATAATTTCTATGTATCTTTTCCGTGGTTTATGCATTGAGGTGTATTGGGTATGAATTGCAAGTTTATTGTTTATTGGCTACACAAACTTATATGAATGTGTTGAATAAGTGAATATAAGGTAAATTATCTGTTTACGCGAAGATAACTAATTGTTATAAGAAGATAAGTAAGATCCACGGTGTAACTTGGGGAAATAGCACAGATCGATGCTTTAGCAGCATGAAAGCTCCTCATCCCTTGGTTAGAGTTGTGCAAAGGCAAGTATAATAGTACGCGAAGGCCTCACAGGTCAGGAAAGTGTGCAAAGTGACCTGCACAGAGGTACTCATAATGGAATAAACTAACCCCTCAAACATCTCAAGGGTGTGGAAACTTAGTTCCAACATCCCCCCATACTGCTTCAGGTGAGACCTCAGTTCGTGCTCCATGGGCTGTTGCCGAAAGGGCCAGTAGTACAGGGATTTGTTTGACTAAATAACTCCAAACCTGGGTCAGGCCCCATCAATCCAACAGTCACTGTTGTTATTCTCTATCCATGTGCATCCAAAATCTCTGAACAATAGAAATGATTAGTAGAATGGTCTTGACTTAAATCTGAAAGAAATTGAAAAAGCAATTACTCAATCCAATAAACAGAAATCTATGAAAAATATAAGGCTAATTTCCAACTGCTAAAACAAAATAGAAATCCTTATTGTCTTGAGGGGGGCATTCACAAGAAACATGTAATCACTACGCTATCAATCAAGCACTTAACCACGCATGGATATTAATTGAGAAAGAAAAATAATTCCCTAAAAACAAAGTATCAAATAACATAGATTCGGTCTCACTGTTGCATCCTTACTATCATTGTTTCATTTATGACAAGAGGCATATTTATAGAGATCATGGCAATTAATTTTTCAAAGTTATACACCTAATCCCTATCAACAAAAACTAAATTTAACTTGAAAAGATAACATCACATAATTCATTCATGATTTTCTATTATCAAAGCAAATCATGAGGCATAGATTGCGTTCTCGCTAGCCTGTTTCTACCTATGGAGGTTGACTTCACCTTTGACTGCATTACTAGGAATTATTTCCATCAACCTGGTTCATGAGAGTAGGAGGAAATCATTGAGTGCATCAATTTCCACCTACCCATATATTTTGCTTCCCAGCTACAGCCTTAGAACCTGTCAAACCATAGATTTGGCTACAGAATCATTGTAATTTGATAGCTAAAGTAAAAATTAAACTAAATAATAAATAACATTATCATTTTATGAAATAAAAGACAATTGTATACCTTCCATATCATAATTCCTATAACTTGATGCCCAATGCGTTATTATGAAGGTCAAAAGGAAATAGATAGGGTGAAAAAGGATGTCAAAAAGAAGCAATAATGAGGTTCAACATTCACCCACATGGAGGTCATGTCATGATCTCATGTAAAAATTCAAAATTGATGAACCCTTCCTATTACTGAACTTCTTCAGATACTTGATTAAAAACATCTAGATTTTTCTTCCTTGCTTTCTTCTTGGTGACTACCATTCTTGGTTTCTTCATTAGAACCTTATACTTCTGACTTATGACTTTTCTCTTAAGTGATTTGTTCTTTTATTTCAGCTTCTGATTATTTTCATACCATAGACTTACATGTAATAGAATGTTGTTTTTCTTGGTTCTCTATATTTCATTATGTATTTTCAATGATTCATGCTCCTGTTTTAAGTGCCTATTTAGTGTCTCCAATTCATAAATATCTTGTTTGGGAGTATTTATAATTGGAGGTTTTTGTGGAGTATCATAATGAATTTCTTTTTCCTGATTTGAAGAGGATGCATTGGCATTCTTGTAGCTCTCTTCTCCAAAGATTCTATATAATCATATATTTCCTGTTGGACTGGGTCAATTTTGAGTGTTCTTCTTGCAAACTACAAATTGGTGAGAAAATGGGTGGTGATGGTGCGCTTGGCTCTTCTTCTTCCTCTAGATTGAAAAATTATGTGGACTATCGAGATGGTTCCTTCATTTTTTTATTGAGTTTCACACTCCTCCTTACGGTGGAAGAGATATTAGTAAGAGGAATTTTCTTTTGAATTTCCCTTTATTCTCTGTTTTCTTCTGTTGTTTCCTTTATTTTTCTTTTGGGTGTGCTTTCTTCCTTATCATTGGTTTTCTTTCTTCTAACATTTTTCTTTTTGATATTCTCTAATACTGCAAGGGGAGTTTCATCTTCTAAGGGTTACTCATGTTGTGGAGGTAGGTCATCATTAGGGTTTATAGATAACCTTCTTCTACTTCTCTACAAATAACAGTTTGCACCCTATTAGGAACATGGATTCAACGTGACTGAAAGAAACAAAAATATTTGAACAATCAGGAAGATAATCAAGCTCCACACCCAACATAAATGGGTTCTAAGAAAACTAAGATGACCTACACGCTTCTTTGTAAGCATTTTGTTTCATGTTTTTCACTATCTTAATTTACTATATTTAATAGGATAATGTAATGGGTATTTTTTCTTTACTGTAGAAGGCTCTCTTCCAAGCAGTTTGGAGAGCAATTTCACTGAGAAAATCGAGGCATAGTAAGTGTGAAAGCATCAATATACCATACAAATCCCTTGTTCATTTCCCAACTAGAGCTTGGCTTCCCAGATCTTGTTTTTTAAGCATGACATTGTTTTGGGCGAATATTGTCCCTTATGGGATGCATATTAAACATCATGCTTTTTTTTAGTGGCAATAAGGAAGAAAGCCTCATGCAATCAAGGAAGCAACTAAGAGACAAGCATTCATGGATCGCAAAGCACAACTAAAGAAAATAAAGGACTCGAGAAGAAGAGAAAAAGATCGTTTTCATATTTAGATAGGTTCATGTTCAGTTCACAACCGAGGAACTGAGAAGTTTAGCAGAAGGCAAAAAAGAAATTGAGATTGATTGGTGTAACTTTCATCTAATACCATATCCTATGTTTACTGGTAAATATTTTGATTTCTGGGTTATAAAAATGCTCACTTTTCTCTGAGATAAAGAGTTAATTGAGTACCAGTCCAATAACCCATATGTTGAATTATGTGATGCTTTAGCATTGGATAGTATAAAACAGGATTTGGATGAAAAGTTTTTGTGCAAGGTAGCAAAAAATACAACTTCCAAGGAAGCATGGAAAATCCTGGAAGAAGAATTTGGTGCAAGGGGGAGTGACATGCAATAGCAAGATGTGTTAGAGTCTATTGAGTCAAGAACAGATCTAAGGGTAGATGAGAAAAACTTTAGGAAGACAACAAATCTTGGAGAATCCCACTAAAAAGTAGATGATGGTCACGAAGAATATAAAAGTTAAATTCACTATGTAGATATGCATATGGATGAAGAAGATACAACAAATATTGCATAGAGAGAAGTTGAAACTTCTATGTGTGAAACAGAGAAAGAGAAAATAAATGCTCAAGGACTCCACTGTAACATGGATGGTGTAGATGATGGTCAATCCCACTGTGACGAAACATATATGGATGATGACTACAAAGTGAGATGTGCTTTGCTGAAACTAGCCACAACTAATGGATTTGTTGAAGTTGAATTTATTAATGAGCTCATGCATGCTTAGATATCCCACCATAGGGTGGATGAACATTATGGTAATGAAATTTATGAAACATGGATTGATTGTGGCAATATGGTAAGGACCATGTTTGATGAAGAATTGGAGGTTGAAGTTGTGACTACAGCAGCAAGATATAAAGTAGTTAGAACTACTCATGAAGTAGCATGTGATCTAGCAGCAGCTCATGATCATGAAGAGGTTAAATTGATTCAAGAATTTTTTTATGAAAATATCCATTGACGGCATAACATTGGAAGACAACCTCCATACAATGGAAATGAAGCTAGAGAAGGAAGAGGTTGAGAAGGAAGCTCTCACCGAAGAGCATTACAAAAATGTTTTAAGATTGTTTTTGAATAGGAAGGTGTTCAAAATAGCATGGGAGAAAAAGTTGAAAAAAGGTTGTTAATAAGTTTGATGCATATTTGAAACTCTTAGAAGAACGAATTTAGAAGCCAATTGAACATATTGAAGAGAGGTTTAAAGAAGCAGTTGGAATAAAAGAATTAAATGAAGTGGTGAATGGGAAAAAAGAGCATTATTATGATTTTACATGTAAGCCTAATGATGATATTGAGTGTACATACTACAGGAAAAACAGTAGTACCTGATGATCAAACTGAAGAAAAAGTCATGGAAGTTTCCAAAAATGAGGAAGACTGCATTAAAACCATTTTTCATCAATGGAGTCAAGAAGAGATAAAAGTTTTCTATCAAAAGATATAAGATCATGAATATGAAGCACAAGGAGTAGAGTAAAGAAGACAACTTGAATATGAAGAGTTGTGGCAGAAATCCATGGTTGAACGAATCTTTGAAGAGAACGTTATAAAAGACAAGAGCAGATTGTTTTTCATCACAAATTCAAGATAATTCAAAGAAACATTGCAACAACAACAAATAAACATGTATGGAGCCTACAACATGAATGTGCAACAACCAATCAACCAATTTCGAGGATATAGAATCTCAAAGAAACTAAAAAAAATACAAAATTGTAAAGATTTTGAGTCATTGTAAGCCTAACTCAGACTTAGACAAGTCAATTTCTATTCTAAGCCTAACATACATAGTTGAGTCATGTTTGATTTATATTGAGTCATAAGATATTAATTAAGGGGGAGCGTTGAAAATAGTAGTTAATCCTGCATGAAGATCTAGCAAAATCCAAGTCGAGTGAGTTGATTTAAGTGTGGTCTAAATTTAGAGTGTCTGTGTATGTTAAGTTATTTTGACTTATTCACTAGTTGAAAAGGTTAAATACCTAACACTAGTGGGTTATAATTAATCAAAGTTTATTGATCAGGATGAATTATAATTAATCAAAGTTTTATCTTCTCAATAAAAGTGAAACAACTCCTATTTTTGTGTGCTTATTTTTGTTTTCCTCCTCTCTCTTACCATCACAACCTTATAAATGCACTTATTCACATTCTAATTATTTTTATTTATTTATTTATAAAAAAATAATAACAAAAAAACTATATCGGTAAGCCAAAAATATGTTATAGAATTCATTTGATTGTTTACACAAAGTGATTTATAAATTGTTTTATTTATAAAATTAATAATAATAATAATAAGTTTGTTATATCTTAAACGAAAATATGTTACAGATTTATTTTATGTTTATATAAAATATGATAAGGTTAGAATTTAAAAAGTTATTTTTATCAAATTTTATTTATTAAAAGAAATTAATTAATAAAATAAAATACTAATTAAATTTGAAAATAGATATCAACCCTCCTTTATATACACCTAAATAATTAATTTAATAGTTATTATAATATGGCCAGGGAACATAATTGAGCTCTACTTCTATTTGTTAAAGAACTAACTCATTTTCCTTTTGGGTTGCATATCAGTTCTATCATTATAAGTGCACTGCATCAACAATAACTTGTCGAAATTTTTGTGCTTGGTTTGTTTTTAAGATGAATAAGGAAGCAGCTAGTCCCTGCCTAGGGCTTGAAGAAAACTATCATAGAAGATAGACTTGAGAGAGACCTCGCTATGCAAATGAAGATAGACTGAAATGCACAATGGCTTTCCTATATGCACAATAGCTAACATAGACAAAATTTGAGAACCAGATGTCATGCCTTCAACAAGCAACAGGAATTCAAAAGAAATTTGAGATAGTAAAACTCATCTCGCTCTCCAGTAGTGTGTCTCATTATATACGAGAGACAATGGCGCATATCACAAGAATTGCATCGTATTAGGTGGGAAATATTTTCTAGGTTTCAGGTTTTGGCACGGGGCCTGGACTTCATTTTCCTCGTCAATCGAGCCGCTCAGGAGCTGACTCTGGGCTGATTTCAAGAGTCACAGGCAGTGGAGAAAGGTGATGTTTGTGTGAGCAGTTGCAAACTATTCCTAGCAGCAGATGAGGGCCCTACAGTATAGAATGTATCCTCATACGATTATTTTGAGAAAGTAATTATCCGCTTACCAATTACAAAAACATTTACAATTTTTTAATCCAAAAATAGATGGAAAAATTTCAAAATACAAAATATATTAGCACATCTAAATCTCTAGCTAGGAAAAACTAAATTGATACACAATCATATTTAAAACTAGCATCGTAGCATTTATTTTCAGCTGGTATATAAATAAATTCTGTTTTTGAAGTCTGCTTTCTGTAGATCTATTTGAATTTGGTACAAAATTCTTATTAACAAGGAAAAGCTAGCCTGTCAAGTAGGAGTGTAAAGAATGAAGTAGTTGACATGAAACACAGATTCTAAGCATAGCTAGCTAAGCTGATTGCACATTTTTCGCCAAGATTCCAAGTTGAAATAGCAAGACAGAAGTAGAATCTTGACTTATCTTCCAAATATAAAATCCCTTTATTGCAAGATGAATAAATTTGGAGACACATGTACACAGTTATAAAATCCCTGTACTGCCTAGCATATTTTGCATATGATGCATACCCAAAATTATCTTGGTTACAATCATTCTTGATTAAAAAATTCCAAAGCTGATTGGAACCTAAAGTTACACTTCTCCACTTGAATTTAAATCCATCGCACCATCGATTAAGATAAATGTGTTTATTTGCTTAATCGAGAACAAGTGTATAGTTTATGACTTGATAAGTTTTCAAGAAAAGATCATTCTTATATGTAATAGCTGTAGTTTATTTGTTTCATGTTTGCTGTAGTCCATTTGTTTTTTATTGGGGGATATTTTTCACTAAATAACCATCTAATTATATATTAATATACTTAACAGTTATATATAAAATATTTAAATAAATTAAATATCCATAAGTTTTTGCTTAAAAATATCATCATCTCCCAAACAATTAAATAAAAATGCATATACATAGAAATTCTGGAATGTGAACCCTACGTTTGTAATTCCGGTTAAAGAAAACAAGATAAACCATATTTATTTTTTAATCAACGGTGATCATGTCCTAAAAATATCAAATGATTAATATTTATATATACACATGGGAGAAAATAAGACACTGAGTTATTTATTTAGTTTTGGTTACAGGGCATACGTTAAAATTGAGCGTCTGCGAGCAACGAGTGTTCTAACGTGGAGATTGCATGCATTTCACGTGTCCTTGAGTTATCCATTAGTCACCACACCGCACCAACCTTACCTTTCCTTCAGGAACTGGGCCTTTCTTTCCTAGCGTGACGATGAATCTGGTTGCAGAATGGTCAAAGTCTTTGAATACAAGCTCAAGCAATTCCAAGCCAGGCGAGGCCAGGTGAGGCTAGGCATGAAACTCACATCTGATATACGATTTTGCATGATTCATCGAGAGAAAATCCCTATGAAGTAGTCAATTGATCTGCCTGGGGTACCAATTTTGCAGGATTCATCTAGTCCTCCCTCTAGCCATTCTAGCATTCCAGTCGCACCCCACCCACTTGGTCTAAGCTTCTTATAAAGCTCTGGGTATTATTTTGTTTTATGTTCAACCTGTTCTGTTCACTCATTTTTATTCTGGGTTCCGCAGTAAATATAAAAAAAAACAATACTATATGGGCTTTTTGTTTGAAACCCAAATAATGAAAATGCAATTTTTGTTTGCAACCCAAATCATGAAAATGCAAGTCCAAGAGGATTAGCATAAGAGGGTTAGGTAGGACAAAGAGCTACTCAGAAGCGCAACCTCCCCTCGGTGTGTGCTGCACCCATCATGAAGAAAAATGTTGGTGG